>CM022703.1:56112720-56126520 GCA_012295165.1 Asparagus setaceus | reverse complement strand
ATTCATTTATATTCGTTCAAAATGAACCAAGATGGTAAAAATCGTGGGTTGTAGCCTTAAAATTACAAATTTTGATATACACATAATAAATTTACTTTCATCCAAAATGAACCCAAATTGATAAAAATTGTGGGTAATAGCTCATGAAAATCATGAATTTTGATGTACACATAATTTATTTGTACTTGTTTAAAATAACCCAAAATTATCAAAATCTTTGGTTATAGCCATGAAAATCGTGAATTATGATGTATACATAATAAATTTACTTTCATCCAAAATGAACCCAAATTGATAAAAATTGTGGGTAATAGCTCATGAAAATCGCAAATTTTGATATACACATAATAAATTTACTTTTGTTAGAAACGATCTAAAATTGATAAAAATTGTGGGTAATAGCTCATGAAAAGCATGAATTTGGATGCACATAATTAAGTTACATTCATTTGAAATGAACTAAAATTAGCAAAAATCATGGGTTATAGCTCATGAAAATCGCAAATTTTGATATACACATAATAAATTTACTTTTGTTAGAAACGATCTAAAATTGATAAAATCCGTAGGGTTCATGAAAATCATGATTTTGATGTACACATAATAAATTTGTGGGTTATTGCTCATGAAAATCGCAAATTTTGATATAGACATAATAAATTTACTTTCATTCAAACGAACAAAAATTTAAAAATCGTGGGTTGTAGCCTTAAAATTACAAATTTTGATATACACATAATAAATTTGTGGGTTAGCTCATCAAAATCATGAATTTTGATGTATACATAATAAATTTGTGGGTTATTGCTCATGAAAATCGCAAATTTTGATGTACACATAATTTATTTATATTCACTCAAAACAACCCAAAGTTATAGCTCATGAAAATCGCAAATTTTGATGTATACATAAGTTATCTACATTCATTCAAAATGAGCCAAAATTAGCAAAAATCATGGGTTATAGCTCATGAAAATTACGATTTTGATGTACACATAATAAATTTGTGGGTTATTGCTCATGAAAATTGCAAGTTTTGATGTACACATAATAAATTTACTTTTATTCAAATCAAACGAAAATGGGAAAAATTTGTGGGTTATTGCTCATGAAAATCATGAATTTTGATGTACACATAATAAATTTGTGGGTTATAGCCCATGACAATCGCAAATTTTGATGTATACATAATAAATTTGTGGGTTATGGCTCATGAAAATTGCAAATTTTGATGTATACATAATAAATTTGTGGGTTATAGCCCATGACAATCGCAAATTTTGATGTACACATAATTCATTTATATTCGTTCAAAATGAACTAAAATTAGCAAAAATCATGGGTTATAGCTCATGAAAATCATGAATTTTGATGTATTACATAATAAATTTACTTTTGTTAGAAACGATCTAAAATTGATAAAAATTGTGGGTAATAGCTCATGAAAATCCCAAATTTTGTGGGTTATAGCCCATGACAATCGCAAATTTTGATGTACACATTAACTTTTATATTCATTCAAAACGAGCCAAAATTATCAAACATCGTGGGTTCTAGCCCATGCAAATCACAAATTTTAATGTACACATAATTTATTTGTACTTGTTTAAAATAACCCAAAATTATCAAAATCTTTGGTTATAGCCATGAAAATCGTAAATTTTGATGTATTACATAATAAATTTACTTTTGTTCAAAACGAATCAAAATTGAAAAAAATTGTGAGTTATAGCTCATGAAAATCATGATTTTGATGTACACATTAACTTTTATATTCATTCAAAACGAGCCAAAATTATCAAACATCGTGGGTTCTAGCCCATGCAAATCACAAATTTTAATGTACACATAATAAATTTCTTTTTTTTAAATAAACAAAATTAAAATTTTGTTGGTTATAATTCATAAAAATTATAAATTTTGATGTAGACATATTAAACTTACTTTCGTATGAAACAAACCAAAATTAAAATTTGTGGGTTATAGCTCATGAAAATTCTAAATTTTGATATATACATATTAAATTTACTTTCATTCAAAATGAGCCAAAATTAGCAAAAATCATGGGTTAAAGGTCATGAAAATAAAAAATTATGATGTATGGATAATTTATTTACATTCATTCAAAATGAACTAAAATTGACAAAAATCTGTGAGTTATATCCCAAAGAAATCGTAAACTTTGATATACACATAATAAATTTACTTTCATCCAAAATGAACCCAAATTGATAAAATCCGTAGGGTTCATGAAAATCATGAATTTTGATGCACGATATTTATTTATGTTCATTCAAACTAAACCAAAATTAAAAATTTGTGGGTTATGGCTCATGAAAATTGCAAATTTTGATGTACATATAATTCTAAACAGATCAAATTAATAAAAGTCATGGACTATTGCTCATGAAAATTGCAAGTTTTGATGTACACATAATTTATTTGTACTTGTTTAAAATAACCCAAAATTATCAACAATCATAGGACCATAAAAGTATAAATTTTGATGTACACGTTACAAATTAACTTTTGTTCAAAATGAACCAATATTAAAAGTTATGGGTTATAGATGTTTGGGTAACAAAGAGATAAGTGATAACTAAGTTTGTACATCAGAAAATTTAAGTGCTAAGAAAAAGTTAGCCAGTATAGCTAATATTAACCTTTTTATTTTTACCAAACAGAGATTAATACCCCAAAGGAGCCAAAACTAAAAAACCCACCGGCAAGGGTGAGCTCAGGTGGGTGAAAGTGATCAATGTGCTCTCCAAGTGTCTTGTATTTTTTGGGGAGAAATCGAGCTAATCTAGAGTTGATGGGCTTTAAAGAGAGACTAGAAATCAATTCTAACTTTTTTAACCCAAAACTTATAGTTACTAGGCATTGGCTCCAACAACTAATTTAAACTCATCACTTTTTCTTATTATATCCAATGTAGGACTATATTTCACTAACTTTTGCACCGTTTCACTCTTGGGCTAACCAATTCACTAACTCTTGCACCACTTCACTCGTGGGCTAACCAAACCATGCATTCAGCACATGACTATCAAACATCCATAGGATCCTCCATCACTTCACTCATTGTAGCTAACTAGACTATATCACTCCTACGGCCATTCGTGGGTTCACCTTCGAGCTTCGTATTAGACTTCACTTTTTTTTCTTTTTTTTAAATTACTTGGACTATAACCAAGGACATATGTGGGTTGAGTTGATGGGCTTTAAACAGAAGTTAGGAACCAAGTTTAATCCAAAAGCTATAACTACTAGGTATTGGTCTTACTTTAAACCCATCACTTTTTCTTATTTTATCCAACATGGGGCTATACTCACATATTACTAACCTCAACAGTATTCGGTTCTCCTTCGGCCATTCTCGTATTCACCTGGTATTGCTAGAGTTAATGGTCATCAGTAATACCCGGGATTTACTTGGTCAGATGAAGGTCCTATTGATGACTAGTAGTCTCAAGAGAGGGTCCCCATCTTGGGTGAAGATGTCTCGACGTAGATAGAGGATAATAACCTCGTGATGCCTTCTAAGGTGTAGTTTGGCTCAAACTCGGACTGATCGTCTAGCTGTAGCTCCCCCGACCAAGGTTTCCTCGTACTTTAAAAAAAAAGAGAAAAAAACTAAAAAAACCCCTATAGTAACATGCAATACTCTAATGAACCGGTTACTTCATTCCAAACAAGTAACCTCTAATTAAATTGAATAACTATCCGATCAGTTTTCAATTCATCAACTTGAAATAAAAATATGAAATAGTTAAGGATTCGGCAAGAGAGTCAATTTATTTTTCTATAGCTTATTGTTATTATATCTCTTGCTGGCTGACTTGAATTCTCTTCTTAAATGTTTGCTCAAACTTCGCCTCTGAAAGATCTCCCCGATTCAAAAGAGTGTCTTCAAAAGAGTTCGGCCGCTACGCATTTAGCTAGTAAAATATTTTCACTCAAAATGGACTTACAGTATTCTACTCAAAGCTCACTTAGGCATCATCAAAAAGAGAGAACAGTAAAAAAAGAAACGGAAAAACTAACTATGAATTAAAAACATGTAGAACTGATTATGAGTCGAGGATAATTCGAAAGCTTTTAATTTGCATATTTTAATGGCAGACATGAACCATGACTACTTACTACACATATCAAATAAATCACAAATAATTTATTGAAAGTATACAAGTATTGAAGTGTGAAGGCTTCTAAAGGCGGCTCCCACCGCACTCATGCAGTGCAATACTTAATTCTGTATAAGACTTAGCTCTACATTTCTGATTGACTAACTGTTCTGGTACTATTTGTCATGTTCTGGGTCCGCAAACCCGTTGGTGCGATGTAAACCGTAAGACCCACTGAGTGCAACGCGTTGTTTGGCTCAAATCAATACCAAAATTGGCTAGCCAATGCTACACTTGGCTCTCAAAATACATCATTTAAATCATTCAATCACTCAATCAATATCCGATATGGGACTAAATCTTAGAGTATCACAAGATTAGAGACTAACCTCCTACAGTAAGTTCTTTTACCAAACTTAGATTAAAAAACATATAAACATGTAATAATTAATCTCAAGTTTGGGTAAGATAATTGGGAAGAAATGGGTTTGTTAAGCTTTGTAATGAAAGAGAGCTTTTCTCATTATGTTTTAGAGACGGGTTTTTGATAACCTTAAACGTAAAAGGGGTTTGCTGATATTTTGAAAGTTATGTTAAGTTATCTGATAATCATCTAAAGTTAAGAGGAGTTTTCTGACATTTAGCCAAAAATTTAGAAACCCCTTCTAACTTTGGACGATTATCAGTTTACGACCATAACTTTGAAAATATCACAAAACACCACCCTTTAAGTTTAGGGGTTATTAAAAATCCCTTACAACTTTAATATTTTTTTTTTCATATAATCCCCTAACAGTGTTAAGTGAAATTTTCACATGGATGAGTAAAACTATGCAGGGTGGGTCATTTTGACTTTCTTTTATAAACATTAGAAGTTGAATGCGGTTTTCTGATAATCTCTAACTTGGGAGAGGGGGTGGTTCTGAGATTTGAAAGTTATATGTGTTATCCAATGATTTTCTAAAGTTAAGGGAGGTTTTTTTAAATATAGGGGTTGTTTGGTTTGCTCAAGAAATAAATCGCAGCAAATATTATAGCAACAAATGTTGCATGCAGCATTTATTGCAAGAAACCAACTCTAAATTCGATGTTTGTATACCTGCAATTATATTATAGGAAATGTATTTCCAAATGTAACTTTAGTGTTTGGTTGAAAAACAATTAGGCAAAAGCTATAAAATTTTGCCATATAAGAAAACTTTGGTGTAGATAGTTTTTATGTTTGGATTTAAAAATATTTTTTTGATGAGGTGAAATTATTTTTATTTTTTAATTCACTTTTTTAAAGCCTGCAGCTTTTCCTCCCTCAAATTGGCTGTACATTTGTTGCAAGTTTTTTCTACAAAACACAACTCTATTTACCTTTTCTACTTACAAAGTTATAACCAAATAATATATTTACTAGTCCGGTTTACTCTATTTATATTTGCAACCCTATTTCCTTACAACTAAACAACCCCTTATTAGCTTTTTGAACGAAAGGGGCCAAACATAAATTTCAGTGATTTGAGGGACTAACTATAAAACATTAAAATTTAAGGGGCCAACATCAAAACAATCCGAGCTTCGAAGCAGAGAGAGGGGATAAGATAAAGAGACGAACGCTTTAGGCGAAAGAGAAAACGAAGAGCTCGGCAATGGCGGCCGTCAGTTCCTGCTGCTGCTTCTCTATGCCCTACAAACCAAAACCCTTCACTCCATCGCCTCCGCTGTGCTCCATCAGCAGCAATGGCGGCTTCCCTCTTCGTTCTCGCGCCTTCAAAACCCTAGCTTTCTCCTCGAATCTCTCGCTCTCTTCATTCCCAACGGGTAACTACGCTTTGATTCTCATCAAGTTTCAATCTTTTTCGGTTGATTTGATTGAATTTGGTTTGATTTTGAAGGAATGGAGTTGTTCAAGTCGGCGAGTGCACCGAGCGCCCGTAGGTCCGTCGTATGTGAGGCGGCGCCGGCGAAGAAGCCGGATTCGGCAGCGAAGCGAGCTCGGCAAGCGGAGAAGAGGAGGATTTATAACAAGGCGAGGAAATCCGAGATCAAGACTCGAATGAAGAAGGTATAAAACCCTCAATTTTGTCGAAATTGGGCATTTTAATGGTAATTTATGTGAATATTGCATGTGTTGTTAAATGGCAATTTATGAAATTACTGAGGTTTTTATTACATTTAAGCGAACCAGTGACCGAAAATACTTGTTTTTATTGGACATTTTCTCCACCGAGATTAAGAATAATGGGATATAAGCAAGTACTTATCGACATACCTGATATTGTCCTCAGAGAGAACTACACATTCCTCTTCTCTAACCACAATCCTGAATTTTGGTTGTCTATAAAAAAATTGTCAAGGATGTAAAATCATATCACAATTGTACTTGATGTGCTTGATTTGATCGAATTATTCTATAGACTTTTTTACTTACTTGAATTGGACATCCTTTCATTTTTCATCTGCCCTTTTCAGTTTAGTTTTCTCACATTTTAAGATTGGCTCTTATATCCCTTCATCTGTTTTCCTTGTTGGTTGATGATCTCCACCCACACGGTCTTTTGGACCTTAACTACAGCAGAGGTCCCTGATATTTTTTCACTTTTGTTTTTAAATTTCCTGTTGCAGTTTTTTGAAATTATTTAATTCCATAATTACTTCTTTTACTAGGACCAGATATGGACCTATAGTGCATCTGCAAGTTCTCAGAAAATGCAGTTTTAACTAAGCAATTTCTAAACCACCTATGTGGTAAAATATTTTGAATGAAGTAGTATAAACAGGGATCAAAGAAGTGCGTATACTCATAAGCTCCAATTTTATGATAGCATCATGGCATGAAGAACAATAAACCTCGTCTGAAGTTTCATGAGTTGATACTGGGATGGCAAGTTAGTCAATGAACCAAAGATTATATTTTCTGCAATAGAAGCTTAGGAACTTAGGCTTTAAGGCAGTATTGGACTTGAAACTTTGGGTACTTTGTCGAATACTTTGACGTTTGGACACGCTTTCCACGGCACTCTAGTAAAACTTCAATTTGTAGTATAGTATATCAACTGCAATCCTGCCTTTTATATCAGGCGAATATAGATATAAAGTTCTGAGGTAAACTAATCGCTGTAGCTGAGTACTCTTCAGCCTTCACATATATAGCTATGCACATATTTGTATGCACATCTATGTAATCCAGCCTTCACATATATAGTTGTAAGGTCTTCACGGCCACTGGTCATTTAAAACACAAATCTCAGTTACAATTTCAAACATTCATAGAGATGGCTGAACATGAGTGTACACGAAGTACACGTTTTAGAGTAACGCTAATTATATTATACATCACATATTGGGGTACTAGAATATACAACTAGTGAATTGCAAGAGGATCCATGTATCCCTATATTTGGATGATGTTTGAATATCGTAGTATTAGTATAAGATTTGTAGTATTGCTAGCATCCCAAGTTTCATTTAACCTATGAAGGTAAACTCACTTAGAATAAATGTATGTACAAGGGAAGTTCCAGTCCTTTTTATGTTATATTTCTCTGATTTTACATTCTGGTATTTTTTTCTTTAATTACATTACATCTTTTCTCATTAAGAGTCTCAAAATCAACTCCATGCAATACGTTACTCGACTTTATGTTTCTGATCTAGGTTCTTGAAGAACTAGATGTCCTCCGAAAAAAGGCTGAAGCACAGCCAGAGGAGATTCTCGCCATCGAGAAGCTCATTGCAGAGGCATACTCGACTATTGACAAGGCAGTCAAGGTTGGCACTCTTCACAGGAACACCGGGGCCCACAGGAAGTCCAGGCTGGCGAGGAGGAAAAAGGCCGTCGAGATTCACCACGGGTGGTACACGCCTTCGGCGGCAACGGCTTGTGTTTGAAAAGGCTTGTGAATGGTCAGGCGGAATGAGACTTTGATTCTGTTTTTAAACAAACTGTTTGATGTTTTGATCAGTGACTAAGGATGTACTTTATATTGTGGCTGGTGGTTCTGTTTAACTCCCCCACTTCTTGTACTTAAATGCCCCAAAGTCTATCCCATTTTCAACTTTGATACCCTAAAGTTTTTGTCCAAAGTAATTCCAAAGTTGAACAAATTTAATTTTGATACCCTGTTAAGTATCTGTTAACAGATCCATCAAAAACCATATCTAGTGATTGTCACGTGAGTCGTGACTTTTCTGAACAATTGCACCCCTGAAAAGAAATTTAAGTATCAGTCCTAGTTTCCTACTGTTTGATTTGGAGGGAGTATTCATTAAGTTAGAAACTTTTGATATGTTATTATGCAAGTAATACTCTAATATTTACCCATATCCGTCTCTGATTACACCCCTAAACAGTTTAAAATCCAACTATTAGTGTATATTTCTTCCTTAAATGATGACTCGTCACCTTAATCCATTCTAGAATGACTCTTCTCTCAACATGGATCTTAAAGGTCGTTGGAAATGCACAAACGAGCCGATCGTCGGCCAGCTTAAACTAGTTTTCATTTGGACCAACCCTGTCCAAATGAAAACTAGCTAGCCATTATTCTTTAAAAATAGGTCGCGTCTGTACCCCAAAATTTTAACAAACAAGAAAATACAAAATTGGGCCGCGTTCACCCGCCCAATTTATAAAATAGCCAAACACACACTTAGGTGTGTTTATAACAAAGAAATTGGGCCGACTCAACCTCGCCCAATTTTAACTTAAATCTGTTGTCAGTTTAAGCTTAACCTGCCCTATTTTCATAAGATAATACAAAGATATCCTGGTTTTGTTTTGACTGGGGGTATGGTCCAAAACAAAACCAGCTTAGACAAAATCACAAGATCGCTCTCACTTCCGCCAGGTTATTTACAAACTGACCCTTAAAGTTGCTAGTTAAGTGAGTGCAGGGCTCTTGTACAAACTCCCCAAATGTGTAAGAGATTTTTGTGAAATTTTACCCCCAAAGAACTAGTTGTTGCATACAAGGGGCAAACGGGGACCTGGTCTCTGCGGACTACCCAACGCAACTCATCTCTTAAAACACAAGAACCAGAGTCTCATCTCTGAACACAAACACAGAGAGCAGAATAGAGATGGAAGGTTCTGGTCCTCCGCCGGTGTCATCACCGCCCATTCACCCATCAATCTTACCTCTATCCTACCTCTTAGGAAAGTGGAGCGGCGAAGGCGAGGGCGGTTACCCGACCATCAACTCCTTCAAGTACGGCGAAGAGCTCCTCTTCTCTCACTCTGGAAAGGTCCTCTCTCTTCCCTCTCTCTATATATAAATATTTTTATTCATTAATTTCTTTGTCTCTTATATGATGATTCAATATGATTCAAAATGATGCAGCCAGTGATAGCTTACAGTCAGAAGACATGGAAGCTTGCCTCCGGCGAGCCGATGCATGCCGAAAGCGGGTACTGGCGCCCGAAACCCGATGGGTCCATTGAGGTCGTCATTGCTCAGAGCACTGGCCTTGTTGAGGTCCAGGTAATAAACTACTCAAAACCCTAATTCCCAATTGCCCATATGAAAATTTGAGGTGGAATTTAAAGAAATTTAAAAGAATAAGATCTGGGTTTTCCATCCGCTGCGCTGTTTGATCTTGCTGTGATCCAATTTCGCCTATTTGGTAATGTAGTGAATATAAAGAAGTTGAAATTGGTATCCTTTTTCGACATTTAATCGAGTAGTTATCGCCTTTATGATTGACCTCTTGAGGCAATGCCGTAATTGTTAAGGATAATACATGTACGTGTGATATTCAACAAAAATCTATATTCAGAAAATATTAATTAGAGTTCCTCTAGAATGTTTCTATAATGGTATTTGATTGATCCATCTTGTTTATTTCACTGTGATTACCTTGTTGAGTGAATTCTGCTTATATCAATCTGCTATATGCAGGTTTTAGTATGGTTAATTGTTACACGTAATCTATGTCATTATCCATATTGTCCATTTGCAGAAAGGTTCCTATGATGCAGAAAAGAGAACTGTGACGCTTCAAAGCGAACTAGTTGGGAATGCATCAAAGGTAATTTTCCAACATAGCCGTGTGAATGTTTTAAGTCCCTGTTGCTTCTATATCCCGGAAAAATAATTCATGAATGCATACTCCTTAGACTGTTTACTCTCAGCTGATTAAATGCATACTTGATATGTGCTTCGTGAATCTTCTAAATGTTTTGTAGATATCATTTTATTTGCATTACTTTACCAGTTTCTAATACTATATGAGAAAACAATTGTCCTGACATTGATTGGCATTTAACTGTCATTTAAATCGTAGAACTTGTACACTTAAGATACTATGTTTTAGAGATATAATAACTAGATGAATACACTATTATACTTAAAAGAAAAAACTAATGGTGAATCATTTAATCTTAGGCGTTGTTTTGATGTTTCAGAAATGCTTCTCTAATATTTTATTGTAGATGAAATCCCTATGATTCAACTTTTTTTTTTATAGCTAGAATCTATACAATTTATAATCCAGAATGCACCTATAATTAGATGCTCGAGCATTAGGAACATCATGACATGGTCATTTCTTTAGTCTCATTTTGACATGTCATCGTAGAAATTAAAGTTTCCTTGTCATGACTTTTGGAAAAAAATGACATGTAAAGAGTTAAAATTAATTTCTTCCCCTACTTTTCACATTCTTCTTGTCAACCCATAGATTTTGCAATAATGTTAGAAAGAGCACTTCTGCTTTTTACAATATAAACGCATTGCTATTTTGAAATAGTATGCTCAAATTAACGGAAGACAGCATATTTTCATTCCAAACAAAAGATCCTCCCGAGAAGTATGCAAACAGTAGATTCCATTACAACAAAAGCATATACATCACTAGTCATTCATACTCACCCATCTCATTATCGATAGAGTATCCATCCCTTTGTCCTTTCAATTTTGTGAAATAAGTTGCATGGGAGATAGTGTGAACTGAGGACAACACATGATTTTTAATGCCAGAATTGATAATTTGAGCAGCGAAAAATGATAATATTGATTTTTAAATGAGGTGAAACTTCATGTTGTCTTTGTGCAATTTGCTTTAAAAACTTATGATATAAAATTATTGTCCTTAAAACCATCAAGTTCTGTACATACTAAAAAGTATATTGAGTCCAAAAAGGATGTGATATAGGTGGAGCCAATTTTATGAGCTTTAGTTGTTTTCATGTATACGGTTTTGTTTATCCCTATGCTTGTGGCTTTTGCAGGTGAAGGAAATAAGCAGAGTTTTCAAAGTGGCGGATGGCGAGCTGTCTTATGTGGTTCAAATGGCAACGCAACTGAATACTCTTCAGCCACATCTCAAAGCTGTGCTTAGAAAACTTTAAAATGTTTTTGTGTTACCTCATTAAACTGGAAGGAGATGAATGTCAGCTTGTTAAAAGTTTTAGCATTATAACGATTCCTTAATCTTATAACCCGGTTTGTAAACAAATTACAGTATGGAAAATATGTAGAACCCCCATGATTGTTATGAGAAAATATTAGCTAAGTTTGTTGATTATGATTTTGTACATTGATTTATACGTAAAAACAGCCTTCATGAGGGACGTGAATATGGTCCCTAGAAACAGCCTTCACGCAGGACGGGTATAGCTTAGTTGGCATAAGCATCATATATACAAAAAATGAGTACATTTATGCTCTCATTTTCCTATGCATCCTCTTTTTCTCCAAACGTTCAATAATATGAATGCTCTCTTTTATCTATTCAATCCGTTCGTTCTCCGATATTCTTATGATTTTCTCTGTATAATTAACTTGATCATTTAGTATAAACTTATAGCATACAATATAACTTCATTAACTTGATCATTTAGTGTAAACTTATTGCATATAATATAACTTCATTATATTCTTGTACAGAATTTTCCTACATCATGAACTTAATAACAAAGATAAAAAATCACCAAATTCACAAAATCACTACCTTGATTAGCATTGAAGTTCAAATACCAGAAGCCCACGAGGGAGAGGGTAGCAACCGCTCAATTGGGTAGCAACGGCTTTCGGACAGACCAGCTTTGATCTTAATGGAGGGGTAGCCTGCCAAAATGATTGCAACAATGCTAATGTAGAAGGCGGTCATCAACGGCTTTCGGACAGACCAGCTTTGATCTTAATGGAGGGGTAGCCTGCCAAAATGATTGCAACAATGCTAATGTAGAAGGCGGTCATCAACATCAAGAAATACATGTAATTTACTTTTGGTTATCTCCAATTTCTCACTTTATGAGTATATGTTCTTGTGAATGGTTGATGAATCATATAGAATTTAGTTCAAGTATATGTAAAGCATGATTCAAGAACATTTGAATGAATATTCATAATAGAAAATAAGAACTATTATCTTTTAACCTAAAACGAGAAAATTCTTCATGTATGGTTGTCTCTCTTCTTCATAGTAATTGTTTCGTTATTGTCATTTTTAACGGAATGCTGGGGTCTTAGGCTCCGCATACGGGGAAAAATGCAAAAATAGAAAACACGA
The DNA here is from genome assembly GCA_012295165.1 of Asparagus setaceus. Classification (NCBI taxonomy): domain Eukaryota; kingdom Viridiplantae; phylum Streptophyta; class Magnoliopsida; order Asparagales; family Asparagaceae; genus Asparagus; species Asparagus setaceus. The sequence continues at coordinate 56,113,891 of CM022703.1, read as the reverse complement.
TTGCAGGTTTTATTGCCGTTACTCATTTGAAATGTATGCTTCACATAACATAGTTGTGGGCATCCTAATCTTTGTTTAATTATATTAGAATATAACATGCTTTTCATTATGTTCCACCACTTCTTCTATATTGTCAAATATCCGTAAAACATGTTAAGTTCTCGAACTTCATTAGATTGCAAAAGGTTTGAAACCACAAGCCTTTCTCTTATATAGAAAAAGCACATTCTTTTCCATTTCTTATAAGGGCATGTTTGGTTCAATTCCTAAAATAATAGGAAACAACAATTTCATGTGAAATACACATTTTTGGTATTTTCCATAGATTTTCTATTCATTGTTTGGTTCATCCAAAATAGGCTACAATAAAAAAAATTGAAAATCACCTATTTCTCATTTTGTTGTTTGGAGCCAACAGAGGAAGAGGAAGCTGTAAATCGAGACTTAAGAAATTTGTAGTTTGTTGACGTTTCCGAACGAAAATAATGGCGCTCGCTTCTTTTTTTTGATTGCTCGTTTCCATCCAATTCTGCTCAAAAAGCTTGGAATTTGAGTTCCCTATTCTTGCTGACGTTTCAGCAAAATTCCACCTCAATCCAAAATGACAACCAAACATAGAATAGGAAACCAAAAACACGATTTCCTGACGGATTCTGCCCATGTCAGAGTATTCATTCCTATTCATGGTCTTTCATGCTAACCAAACATGCCCTGATACAATCACAGCAAGCAACTAAAAACCCATATTGTGCATGTATAATTAACAAAGGGATAACTAAGTTTGTACACCGGAGTATTCATCCCTATTCATGGCCTTTCACGCTAACCAAACATGCCCTAATGCAATCACAGCAAGCAACTAAAAACCCATATTGTGCATGTATAATTAACAAAAGGATAACTAAGTTTGTACACCAGAAAATTTAAGTGCTAATAAAAAAAGTTTAAGGATAATAAGTAGCTAACATCCCAAAGCAACTTAAGTATGCCTATGAATAATTTTATTTCTTTTTCTACCAATCTCAGGGGCATACATGCAAAACAACTAAAAGAAGATTGCTCGAATAGGGGTGTCTATTTGGGCCTTCACCGACTGCCCGGTGCCCGCTCGACCCGGCCGGCCGGGTTGCCCGAAACTAGGCCAATCTGGTTCCGCCCGGTCCGCCGCCTC
>CM022703.1:55959469-56112620 GCA_012295165.1 Asparagus setaceus | reverse complement strand
AAATGTATAAACACATCCAAACCGAGATTTGCCCACGCAATGCTCGTTACCCAACCGGCTTGCCCAAGTAGCTAACTTCGCCATTCGATCAAGGTTCAAATACCAAGGAAGAGCTAAGCTCGCCATCTATCGGCTCGCCTTGTAGCGGACCCAAAGGCCACGAAGCCACAACAATCACGTGGGCTAAGTAGTGGACATCGGTTATACCCACGCCCATGCCGCTAGCCCACGCTCCCACAATTCCAAAGATGCCGCTACATGCTAAAAGCCCTATAAATGGCGGTGAGTAGCCATTGGTGAGGACTTTGGACAGCTTGAGAGAATCTAGCACTTGCGCCAAGAGAGATCGAAGTTCTTCATCAATCATCAACAACTCGTTCCGATCGCCAACGAAAGCTAAACTCTACGGAGCATTGAGTGAAGCCTTCTTCGCCACCAAGAACCCATACAAAAGAGAAGTCAAATCAATCTTCTTCCTCTCAGAATCGAGAGGGTGTGATTGTAATTTTTCAAAGTCAATCAAACAAAACTTTTTCTACTCTACGTAAGATGGCGACCACAGTGGGAGCAACCGCTCATTCCGATGAATGGTGGTGGCGCAATCGACAAGATCATAGCTTGGAACCGATTTTTGATTTCATTGATTTTACTTCTCTCTCAATCTCATATTCCCTCCATGTGCATATAATCTCAAATCTAGTTTTGTTATTATGTGCATATAACCACAACCACATTCTCAACTTCATTTTCTCCTCTTTTGCACATAATCCACATCCACTCTCTCTTGTCTCTCCACATCCACTTTCACCATTTTCTTACTTTCATTTTATTTGAATAACTCCTAATTGTCACGCGCATAATTTGAGAACCAAAACTTGAGCAAAACTCTTCCTACTTCCCGTTCCTCGTGGGATCGATAATCTTATATACTATAACTTGATCAAGGTTGTATACTTGCAACTTAGGAGGTAATCATTTATTTCCCATCAATTTATTGTTATTTATACTCTTGAAATTTTTTTTAAAAAAAACCGTAAAAAATTAAAAAGGAATTTCCTCGTCCGCCTCTACCGGGTCCCAGTCCTGCCCGTTTTCCGGCCGGACCCGTTTTCGGTCGGGCCGCCCGAATGGACAGGCCTATGCTCGAATTAAAATAGTCAATGGGGGTTTTCTAGAACACACCCCCTAGTTGAGGGAATTTTTCTAAAATTAACCCTTTTTAAATCTGGAAACATAGTATATTTGAGGATATAAGGGCAAAAAAACCCCCAAGTAAATAACGCTTTTCATCATAGAAAATGCTACCCAGAGCAGACGAAGCAAAATTAGAACCGTCGTAATTTTCTCTAACCAAAGGATGCACCAAAAAATCCAGCACATCAAATCTCACAACAAAATTAGAACCACAAGCCTGCATACTTTTCACTAACCAATCGACAAAAATAAATTGGAAACAAGATCAGTACACAAGATACTGCTCCTCACTGTGACAGCGATGGCAGTACCGTAACAAAACCAATACGAGATTATTCACAATGTATTTCTTAAGGATGATGATGACAATAGGAAATTGCAGTAAAAGGTCTCGGGTTTAAGAAAAACCCTAATAAAACTGATACTCAATTATGTACTTTGAAATAAGTTCCCCAAATCTTAATATCGATGCAAGTCTTCCAAAACCCAAAAGCCCTTTAGTCTAAATCAGCTAGTTTAACCCTTAAAAAACTGACGCCCAATATATATTTAACTTTTTCCCCACTCCTAATTAGGGCTGAAAAGGAATCAAATCGAATACCGTGATGTTTATATTTTTAGAATTAATTTATAGTTTATAGATATTAAGCTAAGTAATTGAAAAGGTATATTTATTTTAGTTAAAGAAATATGGTTCAAAACCGGACATAGGGCACTTTAACCAGTATAGAACATAAAGTGGAAAATGTAAATGTATTAAAAATATAACATCATACATGATGGAACTTTAGATGAATATCTAATAATCAAATAAATGGGATATACATCTAATTATATTCAGTTGATAAAATATTAAAAACTATTTGTTTAATGCTGAATAAACTATTTGTTCAAAACCGGACATAGGGCACTTTAACCAGTATAGAACATAAAGTGGAAAATGTAAATGTATTAAAAATATAACATCATACATGATGGAACTTTAGATGAATATCTAATAATCAAATAAATGGGATATACATCTAATTATATTCAGTTGATAAAATATTAAAAACTATTTGTTTAATGCTGAATAAACTATTTGTTCAAAACCGGACATAGGGCACTTTAACCAGTATAGAACATAAAGTGGAAAATGTAAATGTATTAAAAATATAACATCATACATGATGGAACTTTAGATGAATATCTAATAATCAAATAAATGGGATATACATCTAATTATATTCAGTTGATAAAATATTAAAAACTATTTGTTTAATGCTGAATAAACTATTTGTTCAAAACCGGACATAGGGCACTTTAACCAGTATAGAACATAAAGTGGAAAATGTAAATGTATTAAAAATATAACATCATACATGATGGAACTTTAGATGAATATCTAATAATCAAATAAATGGGATATACATCTAATTATATTCAGTTGATAAAATATTAAAAACTATTTGTTTAATGCTGAATAAACTATTTGTTCAAAACCGGACATAGGGCACTTTAACCAGTATAGAACATAAAGTGGAAAATGTAAATGTATTAAAAATATAACATCATACATGATGGAACTTTAGATGAATATCTAATAATCAAATAAATGGGATATACATCTAATTATATTCAGTTGATAAAATATTAAAAACTATTTGTTTAATGCTGAATAAACTATTTGTTCAAAACCGGACATAGGGCACTTTAAGTTGCCCTCACTCAACACATTAAAACATGTCCTAGCTCTCAGTGCATCTGTGCACGTGGCATTAAGTTCCCTCTTGGATGCTAATAATTGATGACGACGGCACTCTGCATCAAAATCCATCCATTCCCATCTATACGTAATTCAAAATAATAATAATAATAATAATCTAAAGAATATTGATTAATATCAAAATTCCAAACATAACATAATGTATGTTCTTAAAAAAAAAGATATGTATGTCTAGACATAAAAATGTATATGGATGATGAGTAGTTCCAACCCCACCAACTTCAACTTCAATTGTCTTCTTCCTCATCCCCATCCTGCTTAATTTCTTGCATTTGGACCACATGATTATTCAATGGTGATTGTTGCCGCAACTGCAGGAGATTATCTCTTGATCATAAAACATGACGTTTAACTCTGTATCTGCATAAACTTGTAAATACTTATTATATTAAAAATTAAGTATTGCGTAAAAGAAATAGACAATTATTAGCCTGAAACTATCATTTTTATAGTTTTAGTCTCACATCCTCTTGCATTTAGGAGTCAGGATGACTCTGACTGTGAGATGGAGGTCTAGTTGTTGTGTTTCACGACTCTAGGAGACCGAGATTATTTCGATTCTTCCTAGAGCTTATTGTTATTTTTTATCTTTTTTTTTTTTGTGTTAAGAGCTTTTTTTCCTGGCTCGCCACTTGTTTATCCTTGGCTTCTTTTCTTTGTGGCGTTGCCTCTCGTAATATTTTGTATTGTTTTGTTAAACTCTTATTAATGGAACATGGGAGACAAATTATCCCCATTTCACTCAAAAAAGAAAAGTATTCTAATGATTCCTAAAATATTAAAATTTGGGGAATCATAGAACAACTTTCTGTAAATTACTCTAAATTATATGAAAAATTAATATTCTCTCCACCTTTCACTTTGTCTTGTCCACAAAATCAAAGCGAGATGACAAGATATATTAAGAAATCTTATCGTTAGTAGAGGATCCCAATCTGTTTCAGGCTGCCATCCCAAAAATAAATTCCTAGAAAAAAATCGGAAAAAAAAAAAAACATAAAGAAATAAATAGCATGCTATCTTTTTTTTTTTTTTGTTTAATTAACCAAAACCCAAGAACTGGAGGGACCCACTGTACAAACAACGTAACATGGGAGAGACGCTCTGCTGAGTTGGGAGAATATTACGGTAGGTGGTGGCACGGGCCCCACATCTCGCCACAGGAATCCACATGCCACGTGCCAATTCCTCACTCGCTGGCTCCGTCCAATGTTCTCTTAGGTGTCTTACAGCTGTACGTGCAGCCTGGCATTTAGCAGGCCACAGGGTGTTTTCTGCAAAAAATCACGTTACCAGCAGGTAGGTCTAGTTGGCACGTCTCGGCTTTTATATTTCGCCCATTGGACAGAAAATCCAGGGAAAGCAAGAAACTGATTGCAGAAAGAGAAAGCGAAAGCGATCTTTGATTTTTTTGTAAGTGCTCTTATTATTGTTATTATTGTCTAAATGCTAACGCATATCTAGCTTTTCTTGATTTAGCTATAGCTTATAGCTTTTTTTTAAAGGAATTCAAGAGGAGAAATGGGTTATTGGAAATCAAAGGTTCTTCCCAAGATCAAGAAGGTGTTCGCCTCCAAAAAGGCGGCGCCCGCGGAGGCGGCGACGGAGGCTACTAAGGCATCTGAGGAGGCAAAGGTGAGCTAATTCGTCTTGAAGAAAAATTAAGAATGACCATAAATCATGAGGATATCATAAATATAAGATTTTAAATTAATATTAGCGGTTTAATCATAGACGATTATTGTTTATTAATAGTTTAACCCCGATTTTTCTATCTATCTATGTTATGTACCTATTATGATCTCAATTCCTTTACAAATTGCAAAATTCTTTCTATGATTTTTAGAAATGACAAAAGAAAAGTCTCTAATTTTCTTTTAAATATGACACTTAGGCACTGTTTGGCAACAAAAAATAGTGTCTTATCTAAGAGATTGTGTCTTATTAACTTGGTCAATAAGCTAGTAAAGTTGTTTGGTGACAAAAAATAGGAGGAGATTATTTTGGGGATTGTGTCTTTTGCAAGTAGCTTTTGGAAAGCTACCTCAAGTAGCGTTTTGTATTTTGAAAGGAGCCGTCAAATTTTTTTTCCCGTTTTTGCCCCTAATAATTCTAATTTTATATTAATAATATTGCATGTCCTTTTTAGTCATTTAACAAATTTCAGCTAGTTGTAAAGATATCTTAAACAAACTCTACCAATCATTTAAATTTACTGTATTATGTTTTAAATTTATAATTTCACGAACTACTTGGTAAACTTACAGTTTTCATTTATAATCTGCCATTTTCACTAGTTTTGCCAAACAGAGCCTTAGTTTATCACATCGTTTTCAATTTCTAGTCAAATAATCATCAACAATTTGACATAGTTTGTTACTTAAGAAAAAGTCTTGTGATATAATCGTCAAATTTTCAATATAGTAATAATATGTCTTCTAACATTGTTCAGGTGTAGTGGCAAGGTTCTTTCACATAGTATCAGAACGTTTACGTTTATTGTTCAATTTCCATCGATCACAAATTCAAAGCAGATTTTACAAAAAAATCAACACTGCTATGTGTGAATCTAGAGCTCGACCCACAAATAGGATGTTTAACCTGTAAAGATATGTTAAAATATAAAACTATAATCCCATAAGTTTAGAGTTTTGACTTCTGGAACTTTTGTGAATCTTAGAGAGATATTAGAGAAATTTTATGTAATTTATCTTATTAATTTATTGGCGCTTTTGGGTGGTTATGTTTAGGAGGAGACGAGCAAGGCAAAGGAGGTAGTGGTGGAGGGAGGAGAAGAAAAGAAAGAGGAGGCTGTCGAGAAACCCGCCGAAGAGGAAGCAAGTACGGCGACTCCTGCACCTGCTCCTGCTGCTGAGGAGGTTGCCAAGGCTTGATGAAGAACTCCAGCCATCTTAATTAAGATGTGTGTTCATTATTAGAATTGTATGATGCATTTTAAGTTTGGCTTTATGTTTTGTATCATTATTCATTAATTGCTATTGTACCTTGGTTATTAGCTAGCTTCGATTTATTATTTCATTGATGGGTGTTGATTTTATATGGAGGAGGAGGAGAATTTGTGTGATTGGTTTATTATGGATCAAATGGGCTAAAAGTATCCAAGTCTCAAAGGGGCTAAACTTTGCGGTATCAGACGGGCTAAATGATTTTTGCCAATTGTGACAGGTTTTCTGCAAAAAGGGATAATAATAACAAAGGTCGAAAAGAGAAAATTGAGTTTTATTTTCTTATCCTTTCTTTACAGAGAAGGAACCTTAGCTAGCCCTCTCAGATACCACGGAGGAGCCCCGAGTTCGAGCATCACCCACCACAGGGAACCATCCCAATTATCGCGGGATCACTTATTAGAAATTTAGATCGTGTTGCGGATGAAAAGTAAACAGTAATAACGAAAAATAAGCACAAGCACAAGACACCAATTTTAAAGTGGTTCGGCAAATTGCCTACGTCCACGAGGCACAGATCTCTAGTTCTTTCTTATAATCAAAGAGAGAGTACAAGTACAATTGAGCCGAAAATAAAACAACAACGGCTAGAAGAATAATACTCGAAACGATGCCTTTTACAAGACTGAGGGAGAAACACGATGACTCGTTCTATCGTGAACCTCATCGAATAACCTCATCGAATACTAGACTTTCTCACAACTCATGCACCGAATGCAAAGCCGCACAGTCGCTCTCCAACTCTTGCTCTTTTGTCTTCAATTTTTTGCAATGTATTGTCTCATAGCAAGTCTCACTATTTATAGCTTTCTCCTTCTTGGCCTCCAAGAAACATGAATGAAATCCCCACCGTAGGATTAATTGACTTGTTCAACAAGAAAATCCCTTAATTTACTCATTGCCATAATTATTCTACTTGCAGAGAAAGTAGAATCTTCAATCAATCTCTCAATATATGTTGTCATATATTTAGGCTTACTAATAAGGCATGTATTCAATTACCAACATCATTACCACATGACTAATCTCCCAAGGGAGGCCCAAACGCAAGCCCAACTTCCTAAGCTTGTGAGTACTAGCCAAGTTAACCTTGGACATTGCTAGTCATCTTAACTAAGAGTAAAGCTAACCCCTCTGATGAGATTAAAATGCGTTAACCCCTCAAAATTAGGGGTTTACTAATACTCCTATTTAGAAGGATTAAGAGTTAACCCCTCTATTTATAAAGAAAATAGCCAAAATCCCCGTTATTCCCGAATACTAAAACTGATCACAATTGCTAAAATAAAACTTATTTAACACGTTAATAATTTAGTCCTACGGGTTAATTAAGATGTGTGTTCATTATTAGAATTGTATGATGCATTTTAAGTTTGGCTTTATGTTTTGTATCATTATTCATTAATTGCTATTGTACCTTGGTTATTAGCTAGCTTCGATTTATTATTTCATTGATGGGTGTTGATTTTATATGGAGGAGGAGGAGAATTTGTGTGATTGGTTTATTATGGATCAAATGGGCTAAAAGTATCCAAGTCTCAAAGGGGCTAAACTTTGCGGTATCAGACGGGCTAAATGATTTTTGCCAATTGTGACAGGTTTTCTGCAAAAGGGATAATAATAACAAAGGTCGAAAAGAAAATTGAGTTTTATTTTCTTATCCTTTCTTTACAGAGAAGGAACCTTAGCTAGCCCTCTCAGATACCACGGAGGAGCCCTGAGTTCGAGCATCACCCACCACAGGGAACCATCCCATTATCGCGGGATCACTTATTAGAAATTTAGATCGTGTTGCGGATGAAAAGTAAACAAGTAATAACGAAAAATAAGCACAAGCACAAGACACCAATTTTAAAGTGGTTCGCAAATTGCCTACGCCCACGGGTAAGGAGGGGATTTTCACTAATAGAAAGAGAATACAAATTAGGATTACAAGTTCTCCCAAGGGAGGCCCAAACGCAAGCCCAACTTCCTAAGCTTGTGAGTACTAGCCAAGTTAACCTTGGACATTGCTAGTCATCTTAACTAAGAGTAAAGCTAACCCCTCTGATGAGATTAAAATGCGTTAACCCCTCAAAATTAGGGGTTTACTAATACTCCTATTTAGAAGGATTAAGAGTTAACCCCTCTATTTATAAAGAAAATAGCCAAAATCCCCGTTATTCCCGAATACTAAAACTGATCACAATTGCTAAAATAAAACTTATTTAACACGTTAATAATTTAGTCCTACGGGTTAATAACATTGTTTTTTGTTCTTGAAGAAATGAACCAACAGGGAGAATCTGGGCATATGTATGCAGTCTGCAAAATTAAGCAGACAAGCTGTGCAAACTGCAAAAGTATCTCTTCATGAGTGTTTTTGACTGAATGATGCAATGGACGAAGCATCTGTGCTGCCTCGTTCTTCGACCACCGTCCTCAGCTGCTCCTGAGCAATGAGCAGAGCACTCCTCTCTTCTCTCCTCTCTTCTCTCCCTCCTGCTTGATGACGCTCGCGCTGGCGTTGATGTCGGCAATTAGCCCTCTCTCTCTCTCTCTCTCCCAAGCTCTCATTATGCCATTGGCATGCATGCAAGCTCTCTGCATATAGTACTGTTAATGCACAGTGTTAGCTTAGATAGCGTGCATTGGCTAAGGGACAAACTAGGCAAGCATGGCTGTTGGTAGGAAACAAACATAAACATGCTTCATCCTGCAGACGGTTGTTGTTTGTGTTGGTACCTAACGCTACATGACTAGTGCCCACTTAATTGTTCTCTTCTTCTGCGGTAAAGTTTGAGAAGTGTTGGGCGCGCGGACCGCGGAACCGTCGAGAGAAACCACCGCAAACAGAAACGAAAACACAATAAAAGAATAAAGACACGAGATTTACGTGGTTCGGCAATTTGCCTACGTCCACGGGGTAAGGAGGGGGGATTTTCACTAATAGAAAGAGAGAATACAAATTAGGATTACAAGTTCTCACAAAGAAACCCTAAAAACAAACCTCTCAATTTCTCAAAAGATCTCCTCTCCAAAGATGCACCAAACTCTCTCAAAGGCTGCTCCAAAACGTGCTTAAAAAACTTACCCTAACAATCAGGTTAGGGGTTATTAATAGCCTCTAAACGAATTGGGTTTAAAACCAATTCCTAATTAGACCCGTTTTGAATCGCTTGATTAGTCGACTACAACTCATATTAGTCGACTAATGAACTGTAGATTAGTCGACTATCATACAGATTAGTCGACTACTCAGACCCAACACAGAAATACACCTTTCTGTCGTTTACAGTGTAGTCGACTACAACTCATATTAGTCGACTACTCGGACTCAACGAAATACACCTTTACGTGGTTTACGGTGTAGTCGACTACAATGCCTAGTAGTCGACTCTTGAACTGAAAAGCTGTTTGTGCATGTTTTGTGCATGTTCTACAATTCTCCACCTCGTACATCATTTGATTCACCTCAAATTTTGGGCCGAACACCGAACACCAAGAACATCTAGAGATCATCATCATAATCAGGGCCAATCGGTGCGCCACTACACGCGCCCTCACATTACCCTCCACAGGGATCAAGCTCATCGTAGTTCACCTCAAATCATCTCCACCTTACCCATTACCGGAAGGGCCATGCCCTCTTGGGCAAATCAACAAGAGTCGATATGAAGCAAGTCTAAGCAATGCTTAAACTTACTACATGACCACCTTGGTTAACATGTCGCGGGATTCTCATTCGTGTGCACCTTCATGAGAGAAATATCACCTCCCTCTTGTAGGCGTTAAAATTGCTTATCGATGCAGAACAAGACTCGTAAACGGTGGGTTGACAACCGACGATCCATCCGACGGTAGCGACCGAGCAGCGTCGGCGTGATTCTGCATAAAGCATAAAGCGAGTCGATGAACCCATGAAGTGAGTCGTCTGAGCCGTAACGGCAGCGTCGTGGAGAAACGGCAGCCAAGCTCAACGAGGCGAAGTTGGCTAAACTCAAACGTTGGCGAGGCGGAATCAACCGTGCTTAGTCCGTCGATGCAAGCGAACCGTTTGAGCTCACGAAAGTTGATCGGCACGGACTCAAACACAACGGCGACATCACCGAGCAAAACTAAGCCCGGAAGACCGAAAGAATCGGCGAAGAATCGGAGGTCGGCAAAACGGCGCCGAGACGGCGGGCGGCATGAAAGCTAAACCCTACCAAATTGGCCAGGTGGCTCGGCCACTTTGGTAGAGCCACCTCGGCCAACTTGGCCGAGGTGCCTCGGCCAAGTGGCCGAGGTGCCTCGGCCAAGTGGTAGAGGTGCCGCGCGCCTCGACAGTGGCCAGAGGAGGCTCGACCACTTTGGCCGAGCCACCTCGGCCAACTTGGCAGAGGTGCCACTGGCCGAGCCACCTCGGCCAACTTGGCCGAGGTGCCTCGGCCAGCTGGTGGCGAGCCACCCACTGGCAGCGGCACCCCTCTTTTTTTGTATAAATGGGGGTCTTGCTCATGGGGATTTTTGGGATTTTGGCATTCTTCGAAGAGCCCTGAGATCTACGCCGCGGTTCGGTAGCACCGGCGAGTTCAAGTCGGTCGGCGTCAAATCTAGGCGGAAGGTAAACAAACTTCGGGTGGGACTAGGATACCCTCTAGGTTAAGCTTCGTCTTAATCTCGGGGATAGCCGGTGATTTCTCCTTGTAGATCTCACGCGCTCGGCGATCCTCTCCCCGTGAGTGTGATCCCAGGCGATCCTCTCGCCCGTGAGTGGATCCCCTCGAGCCGTTTCCTTCGTGAAGCGAGCCCCTCGTCTCGTAGTTCGAACCGGGTTTACATCGGATCTTGGCAGGGGTTATTAATAACCTCTAAGCGAATTGGGTTTAAAACCAATTCCTAATTAGACCCGTTTGAATCGCTTGATTAGTCGACTACAACTCATATTAGTCGACTAATGAGCTAATAGATTAGTCGACTATCATACAGTTAGTCGACTACCGGACCAACAATAAATACACCTTTACGTGCGTTTTACGGTGTAGTCGACTACAACTCATATTAGTCGACTACTCGTTCCCGATCCAGAAAACTTGCTACATGCTTTCTGATTGTGATGGACTACAATGCCTAGTAGTCGACTCTTGAACTGAAAGCTGTTTGTGCATGTTTTGTGCATGTTCTACAATTCTCCACCTCGCACATCATTTGATTCACCTCAAATTTTGGACTAACACCAAGAACACCAAGAACATCTAGAGATCATCATCACCAATCGGGCCAATCGGTAGCCACTACCGCAGCGGTAGCCTCATTTCCCTCCAGGGATCAAGCTCATCGTAGTTCACCTCAAATCATCTCCACCTTACCCATTACGCCCAGAAGGGCCATGCCCTCTTGGGCAAATCAACAAGAGCGATATGAAGCAAGTCTAAGCAATGCTTAAACTTACTACTGTGACCACCTTGGTTAACATGTCCGGGATTCTCATTCGTGTGCACCTTCATGAGAGAAATATCACCTCCCTCTTGTAGGCGTTAAAATTGCTTATCGATGCAGAACAAGACTCGTAAGCGGTGGGTTGACAACCGACGATCCATCCGACGGCCCGTGAACGCCGTCGGCGTGATTCTGCATAAAGCATAAAGCGAGTCGATGAACCCATGAAGTGAGTGGCGAAGCGTCTGAGCCAATGAAAGCGGCGTCGTGGAAAACCCGACGAAGCTCAACGAGGCGAAGTTGGCTAAACTCAAACGTTGGCGAGGCGGAATCAACCGTGCTTAGTCCGTCGATGCAAGCGAACCGTTTGAGCTCACGAAAGTTGATCGGCACGGACTCAAACACAACGGCGACATCACCGAGCAAAACTAAGCCCTAAGACCGAAGAATCGACGAAGAATCGGCGAGTCGGCGGAAGCAAAAGGCGAGGCGGCGGCGGTAGGCCTCGGCCAAATTGGCCAGGTGGCTCGGCCACTTTGGTAGAGCCACCTCGGCCAACTTGGCCGAGGTGCCTCTACCAAGTGGTCGAGGTGCCTCTACCAAGTGGTCGAGGTGCCTCGGCCAAGTGGCGAGGAGGCTCGGCCACTTTGGTAGAGCCACCTCGACCAACTGGCAGAGGTGCCACTGGCCGAGCCACCTCGGCCAACTTGGCCGAGGTGCCTCTACCACTGGCCGAGGTGGCGAGCCACCCACTGGCAGCCTCACCCTCCCCTTTTTGTATAAATAGGGGGGGTCTTGCTCATGGGGGGGATTTTTGGGATTTTGGCATTCTTCTGAAGAGCCCTCGCGAGATCTACGACGCACGGTTCCGAGCACCGGCGAGTTCAAGTCCAGTCGACGTCAAATCTATAGGCGGAAGGTAAACAAACTCGGGTCGGACTACAGATACCCTCTAGGTTAAGCTTCGTCTTAATCTCAGGGATAGCTGTGATTTCTCCTTGTAGATCTCACCGCTCGGCGATCCTCTCCTTCGTGAGTGTGATCCCCGGCGATCCTCTCCTTCGTGAGTGTGATCCCCTCGGTAGCCGTTTCCTTCGTGAAGCGAGCCCCTCGTCTGTAGTTCGAGAACCGGGTTTACACGGGATCCGAATTGCGGTGGTCAGCGGACGAACAAAAGTCCGACACGGGCAAAGAACCCATAGCGAGGATCCCGAAAATAGAGATCCTCGTGTTTGTTCACAAAAGGAAGAGAGTTGTAATTTTCGCTTTCATTGTACCAAATAAAGGCATTTTCTTTGTTTGAAATTTTGTTGTACAACGGTTTAACGAAGTTCAAACGAGCAATGAATAACAAACCAACTTTCCTCGCAACAAGCGGCGACCACAAGAGCCAACGGCTTCAACAAAGAAGCCGCCGCGGTCGCGAACCGCGATCCCGATCCCGGCCATCGAGGAGGTCGAAGTTCGAAGTTCGACCGTAAGAAGTATGAAGAATACCTCCTCCTCGCCCGTGATCCAGCCTCCCCGCGAAGTCCAAGATGGTCTTCGCCGCAAGGAAGACCCGATCGCCTCGATGCGAGGCGAAAATCCACCACCACCGCCGCCAAGACCGCAGACAACGGTGGTTCCCCGCCCTAACAACGGCCAAACCTTCGAACCCCCACTTGTGGGTCGATTCCGCCAATGGCGCCGGACTCTCCAAGAGAGCCCGCCGAGGCGACGCCGCCGGCGAAACAATTAGCCTGTGCAAAAGAATCAACGGATGGGGTCCGCTATGAGGCGGATCTAAGATCCAAGTTGACTCGAGGTTGAAGTTCGAGATCGTAGCCGATTCCTACAGCCGGCGACGAATGAATGGGTCCGAAGTCAAACGGAATCGCTCCACGCCGTGAACGATCCGAAAGGCCAAGGCCGCTAAAGCACGGGCTTTGGTGCAACAAGCCCGCGAAGTTGAAGAGGGAGGCGCCAAGAAGTCGCCGACAATCGCCTAGCTTGAAGCCCAAGTCCGCCGAGGCTTCAACTTCGACGAACCCAACATCCAAGCCTAGTTTCAGCAAAGCCAACTTCGCCCCGTGCTCAAATCGAAATTGTGAGCACCTCAACAAAGTGGCGTTGACACCGTCACCTCCGGCTCTGCATTCAACTTCCGGCCGGTTAACCTCGCCACTTTACAGTGCTTACCGCCAAGGATCGCCAGGTCCGCTAAAGGAATCACGTCACCCCGATACAGGGGTCGTACTCCACAAAGATAAGAAGAAACCTGCAGCCGCCGCGACCGGCTCCAAATCGAAGTCCGAGCCCGCCGAAGATTCACACTCGCTGGCGCAGTGTCGCGGCGATAACTTATGAAAGGCCTATTTGTTCTCGAAGGAGACGCCTCATCCGACGATGACAACGCTATACCGAGAAGTTGTGCCAACACACGATAGGTTGCTCCGTATTCATACCGACGAAGTTGTACTATCGTGCCGGGGTACAAGTAACCCAAAGAGGAACGCCTTAATCAAACATGCCTTGCTTATGCTCGAACCGATCAAGGCAAGAGTTATCGAGTGCAACCGCACTAAAACGACTCGAAAAGGCGCCGGTCTTTGATAGGCTCGCACGAGAATGCCCGAACCCAAGTCAAGACGCCCGTAAGAAAAGGTGGACACCTCGTGGTGATGAATTGCCGAAGTGTTACCATCAATATGACCAGTAGAGCCGCCACGCACGCCGCTCCGGCATCGCGAACGAATGACTCGATTGCGTCCCGACCGTTAGACGACCCAATTATCGCAAGATGCGTAAGGGATTACCCTCGATGATGAAGTGTCGGATGCCGGCCCGCAATGGCTTCCGATAATACAATTTCCAAAGATAGGACAACCTTGCGGCGCTCATGATCGCGGATCAAGTGTCCCGATGCTTGAAGAGGCCCTAACCAAGCAAAAGGATAACTTTAAGCTTGAATGGAACCGCCATGCGCCAGATGAGAGCAATGCATGACCAATGATCCAGCGATAATGAACCGCCAAGCAGCCAAGTCGTCGCAATAATGTCAACTTAACGATAGCGACACGGACGTGGAAGGAGGCCAAAACGCAGTGATCGTGGTGCCAACAAAACGCTAGCGATAACACCGCCATTCCTCCCAAGTTTACCCGAACGGAGACGAGGGGAAAATGAGAAAATAAAGACCTCGAGCAAAATCAATACTTTGATTTCCGCCAAGAGGTAAAGAAGACAGGTATACCATGTCCTTCCAAGGGAGTGGGAATCCCGTGATCCCACAAAGTTCACCTCATCAACTTTACGCCATTTGACGGAAAGGATCACCCACTCAGACTTGATCTACTTCAAGTCTCATCTAGGCGCATTCCCAAGAACCAGCCCTTGATGGTTCGGTCATTCGCTGGCACCCTTCGGAGAGCTTTCGAGAGCCCGCCGAGGCGACGCCGCCACCGGCGAAACAATTAGCCTGTAAAGAATCAACGGATGGGGTCCGCTATGAGGCGGATCTAAGATCCAAGTTGACTCGAGGTTGAAGTTCGAGATCGTAGCCATTCCTACAGCCGGCGACGAATGAATGGGTCCGAAGTCAAACGGAATCGCTCCACGCCGTGAACGATCCGGAGCCGCCACGCGCAAGCACGGGCTTTGGTGCAACAAGCCCGCGAAGTTGAAGAGGGAGGCGCCAAGAAGTCGCCGACAAATCGCCTAGCTTGAAGCCCAAGTCCGCCGAGGCTTCAACTTCGACGAACCCAACATCCAAGCCTAGTTTCGCCAGAAGCCAACTCGCCCCGCGCTCAAATCGAAATTGTGAGCACCTCAAAAGTGGCGTTGACACCGTCACCTCCCGTCAGACGAACTTCCGCTGGCTAACTCGCCACACGCAGTGCTTACCGTCAAGGATCGCTTAGGTCCGCTAAAGGAATCACGTCACCCGATACAGGGGTCGTACTCCACAAAGATAAGAAGAAACCCGTACCGCCGCACCGCTCCAAATCGAAGTCCGAGCCCGCCGAAGATTCACACTCGCTGGCTGTCGCTGGGCGCGATAACTTATGAAAGGCCTATTTGTTCTCGAAGGAGACGCCTCATCCGACGATGACAACGTTATACCCGAAGTTGTGCCAACACACGATAGGTTGCTCCGGTATTCATACCGACGAAGTTGTACTATCGCCGGGGTACAAGTAACCCAAAGAGGAACGCCTAATCAAACATGCCTTGCTTATGCTCGAACCGATCAAGGCAAGAGTTATCGAGTGCAACCGCACTAAAACGACCGAAAAGGCGCCGGTTTTGATAGGCTCGCACGAATGCCCGAACCCAAGTCAAGACGCCCGTAAGAAAAGGTGGACACCGTGGTGATGAATTGCCGAAGTGTTACCATCAATATGACCAGAGGGATCGCCGCCACGTCGCTCCCGGCATCGCAACGAATGACTCGATTGCGTCCCGACCGTTAGACGACCCATTATCGCAAGATGCGTAAGGGATTACCCTCGATGATGAAGTGTCGGATGCCGCCCGCAATGGCTTCCGATAATACAATTTCCAAAGATAGGACAACCTTGCGAGGCGCTCATGATCGCGGATCAAGTGTCCCGTGATGCTTGAAGAGGCCCTAACCAAGCAAAAGGATAACTTTAAGCTTGAATGGAACCGCCATGCGCCAGATGAGAGCAATGCATGACCAATGATCCAGCGATAATGAACCGCCAAGGCGAGCCAAGTCGCCGCAATAATGTCAACTTAACAGATAGCGACACGGACAGGAAGGAGGCCAAAACGCAGGTGATCGTGCTGCTCAACAAAACGCTAGCGATAACACCGTCATTCCTCCCCAAGTTTACCCGAACGGAGACGTAGGGGAAAATGAGAAAATAAAAGACCTCGAGAGCAAAATCAATACTTTGATTTCCGCCAAGAGGTAAAGAAGACAGTATACCATGTCCTTACCCAAGGGAGTGGGAATCAACTCGTGATCCCGACAAAGTTCAAATTTCATCAACTTTACGCCATTTGACGGAAAGGGATCACCCACTCAAGACTTGATCTACTTCAAGTCTCATCTAGGCGCTATCTCCGAAACGAGCCCTTGATGGTTCGGTCATTCGCTGGCACCCTTCGTGGAGCCGCTTCGATTGGTACCACCGCCTCAAACCGGGAGCGCTAATAGTGGATGATATAGAGGCCATGTTTCTCAATTTCTTCGACGATGACACCGAGGTATCCATCGGTTCTTTGTTGGACGAGAAACAAAGACGGGAACAAAGGATAACTTCGCCAAGAGGTTCAAACAAGGCAATGAATTGCCGAGACCGATAACCGGGAAGTTCATTCTCCAAACTTGTCATAGCAACCTGTCATTGGACGTGTTGGAAGCAATGGGAACCCCCGCCCGAGACCGGAAAGATCTAAGGATACGTGGAGAGCAAGCCGAGCATTCTCGAAGGAAGAAAGCGGAGAGAGGTCACCTATGGTGGATGTTCACAAGCGTAACTTTGTCCCCCGTGGCAAAGGTAGCCCGAAAGTCTCAGACGCTAATCAAACGCTCGAGCCGCAACCACAACAGCCAGCCGCAACAACGCGGCACCACAAAGAATCGCACCTCAATGGCCAACAAGCTCGGAATCGAAACCATCCGGTTCGAGATTTCCAAGACTTACTCGCTCAAGGACGAGGAAGTTCCGTATCTTCAAATACCTTCGAAAATAACAAAATCCAGCTTGCCCCAATTGTAAACCAAGAGGAGGCAAACAAGGTTACTGGATCCTAAGTAATCGCTTACCACAGGCGCAAGACATCATCCTACAAAGTTCTCTACCATCTCAAGGACAAGATTCAAGCCTTGATCGATGTTGGAGTCATTACTCCAAAACCCCTAAAGATAAGAAGGTGGGAGCAAATGCCTCTATAAGCTTCGATCAGCCTTCGATTGGTTCCAACCGACGCCGGTTGTGAAGGTAGGAATGAAGATGGTGAATGAAGATCCTCACGAACGCGTAGAAGGGACTTCATTACCGCTACGGCGCAAGCGGAGAAATCATTTGGGTCCACCGACTTGTGGAAGGCGATCGTGGACTACATCCCGGTCATAAAGAAGTCCAAGGGAAAAGGAAGCTATGCCATCTTTGCTTGGCAATTCGAGAAGAATGATGAAAAAGTAGCCACCTTCCATTTCACGAAGAGAGGAGAAGTCTTTGCTACTAGGAGGCAGACACGAATATAACTACAAATATCAGGAGGCTCAAACCCAAAAGCTAAGACCTTCGGTAGGGGTGACCACGACTCCTCTCACTCATGCGGAGAAAGGACAACGGCGAGCGGTTGCTAAAAGCGGTGAAGCAAAGGAAAGCGACCTCCGAGATCCGGGAAGCTCAACTCCGGCGGTCCGATTCAATGCCCGATTGTGAGGATAGGCGAACATCGAGACTCTCCATACCGTTTCGATGTCATGGCGGTTGGCGAACATCCGGCGAAATAACTCTCACGAGTTGCTCCGATTGTCAAAGGAAACGGCTCTACAAGAAGCTGGACTCACGAGGTGTTTCTCACTTTCGAGATCAAGCGATTCGGAAGAATCGCACAACAATGCAACAGCAGCCAAGCACTTCCCTGCATTACTTTTACAAAGGAGGATATCTGACGAGAGATTCAAACACGATGGCGCTATATTTCAGGGCATATTGGCTCTAGTGAAGTTAACTGGATCCAAGTCGATCCGGGTTCATTATGAGCATTATGCCCTGCCCTCATGTATCACCTTGGAATCCCTGCGATGGGCGGCATCAGCAGTACGATGATCTATGGGTTTAACACCGGTGGTCGGCCACTTGGTAAGATCGGGATAAAGTGCGGATGGGGATTTAAAGTCGAAGTCACACCTATGTGATTGTGAGACTTCCTATAACTTATTGTTGGAGTGGACCTTGGATCCACGGTAGCGTTATAGTCCCATCTACTCTTCATCGGTGTCTCAAATATGTGAACCACGAATAATGAGGTCAAGGCGGTGGTGGGACAAGCGGCCGTTTAAGGGGTGGAGAATTATTTCTTGATTCTCTCTCTCACGGTAATGAGTGGCCGAATCATCGGCCCAAAGGCAGGGCGGCGGTGAAGAAAGCGTCGGCGGGGGCTGATTATAGTGGTGGTTTTGTTTTAAATGACATTGTACCCCTTGTAATCAATCTTGGCGATGAAGAATCGTCGGATGAACATTGTAATTGGCAAATTGCCGATGAATCAATAAATGGCGATTTAGAGTACCCTTTGTCTTTGAATGATGTAATGGCGAGGTTTATACGATCGAGTTGCACCATTCGGTCGCTTCTTGCTACACAAAAGCAATTCAGGGACTCCTTTGGGACAACACTCGTCATCCCACGAAGATCAAGTAGTGAAAAGACTTGGTTTGAGGAAAAGGAAGCGGTTCAACGCCGAATCATTTCTTAGAAGAAGATGAAGATGACAAGGGCCTATCCTCAACACATTCAGATATAGTCCAGAGACAAGGTATCATGAAGAAGTGGGGAGTGCGACTTGACACAGGAGAAGGTCTATGTTTGGCGAGGTCCTCGAGTCCCTCCTAAAGCGGCATATGTCCCAAAAGGGAAGCGGATAACTACTATGCATTTAGAAGGGATTGGGATACGAATCCTCCTCGAAAGATGAATGCTCATGGCTAATTGATGATAATCCACGATAAGGGAGGCGGACATTCGTCGATTCTTGGCTTGGGATTACGACACGGCCTCGGAGAAGCTTTCGGCTTTGATGTCAAATATGGCTATGCGATCCTGCTACTATTGAGGGTGATGAATATGCCAACATGGGAAGACCCATGGATCCATCAACTTCGAGGCGATTTGGGGATAGATTCGAACAAAGAGAACCCCACTAAGGGCCGGTAGTCAGTTAATATGGGTGATGAGGAGCATCCTAAGCTCATAAACATCAGCAATACCCTTCCCTCGGAAGAAAGAAAGTTGATCGCCCTAATCGGGGAATATATCGATGTATTAGCTTGGAGTTATGAGGACATGCCGGACTTCGACCCTAATAGCGACACATCGCCTCAACATCAAGGTGGATGCCAAACGTCAAGCAACCACAAAGGCGGTTTCGTCCACAAATCTTGCGGCAATGCGTCGTGAAGTGAAGAAACTCATAGAATCGGGATTCATCGAGGAAATTCAACATCCGTTGGGTGGCGAATATAGTCCGGTCATGAAGAAGAATGGTTCGTCGGGGATGCAGTAATGGGCTACGGAATCTGAGCGCTGCTTGCCCAAAAGGCGACTTCCCTCTTCCAATCACCGATGTCATAGTCGACAATGCGTGTGGATTTGAAAGAATGTCGTTCATGGATGGTTTCGGGGTATAATCAAATCAAGATGCACCCGATGGCCAAACACCACGTTGAGCATCCACGGTATATTACGCTACGCGGTCATGCCGTTCGGCCTCAAAATGTGACATAGAGAAAGCAATGGCGGAGATTTTCGGAGATCATCTTGGGAAAGCGGTCGAATGCTACGTCGGCGATTTGGTGGTGAAAGCGTGACAAAGGAGATCATATTAAAGATCTTAGAGCGGTATTGAACTCATGCGGACTCATCGACTAAAGATGAACCACGCCAAATCCTTCCTTGGGATGTCCGGTGGCAAGTTCCTCGGCCGTGCGTCACCGACAAAGGAATCCCGTCGATCGACAAAGTGAAGGCAATTCAAGAGTTGCAACCTCAGAAATCTAAGAGAACTTCGGGGGTTACAAGGGCGATTGGCAACACATTCGGATATAGTCCGAGACACGGGTATCATGAAGAAGTGGGGATGCGACTTGACACAAGGAGAAGGTCTATGTTTAGGGTCGAGGTCGAGTCCCTCCTAAAGCGACATATGTCCCAAAGGGAAGCCGGATAACTACTATGCATTTAGAAGAGTTGGGATACGAATCCTCTCGAGAAGATGAATGCTCATGGCTAATTGATGATAATCCACGATAAGAGGCGGACATTATGATTCTTGGCTTGGGATTACGACACCGGCCTGGAGGAGAAGCTTTCAAGGCTTTGATGTCAAATATGGCTACGGTGATCCTCGCTACTATTGAGGGTGATGAAGATATGCCAACATGGGAAGACCCATGGATCCATCAACTCGAGAGCGGTTTGGGGATAGATTCGAACAAAGAGAACCCCACTGGGGCGAGGTAGTCGGTGTATATATGGTGATGAGGAGCATCCTAAGCTCATAAACATCGACAATACCCTTCCCTCGAAGAAAGAAGAGTTGATAAGCCTAATCGGGGAATATATCGATGTAGCTTGGAGTTATGAGGACATGCGGACTCGACCTAATGTAGCGACACATCGCCTCAACATCAAGGTGGATGCCAAACCCGTCAAGCAACCACAAAGCGGTTTCGTCCACAAATCTTGCGAGCAATCGTCGGCAGTGAAGAAACTCATAGAATCGGATTCATCGAGGAAATTCAACATCGGATTGGGTGGAATATAGTCCGGTCATGAAGAAGAATGGTTCGATCGGATCTATGCGACTACGGAGATCGAACGGCTGCTTGCCAAAGGCGACTTCCCTCTTCCATCACCGATGTCATAGTCGACAATACGTGTGGATTTGAAAGAATGTCGTTCATGGATGGTTTCGGGGTATAATCAAATCAAGATGCACCCGATGGCGCTTAAACACCGTTGAAACGCCCATCGGTATATACGCTACGGTCATGGATTCGGCCTCAAAAATCCGTGACATACCAGAGCAATGACGGAGATTTTCCGGATCATCTTCGGAAAAGCGGTGAGAATGCTAAATGGCGATTTGGTAAAGCCGTGACAAAGGAGATCATATTAAAGATCTTAGAGCGGTATTCGAACTCATGCGGACTCATCGCTAAAGATGACCTAAATCCTTCCGGATGTCGATGGCAAGTTCCTCGGCCGTCGTCACCGACAAAGGAATCCCGATCGACAAAGTGAAGGCAATTCAAGAGTTGCAACCTCAGAAATCTAAGAGAACTCGAGGGTTACAAGGGCGATTAGTACATCCGACGGTTCATATCGAACCTATCAGGAAGTGCCACCCGTTCTCCAAGTTGAACAAGAAGAGCGTGTCATTTATTTGGGATGGCGCGCCGAGAAGGCATTTGAAGAGATCAAATCGTATCTCACCAAACCTCTGTTCTTGCGCACATGATGGAAAACCGTTCACGATCTCACGTCCAAAACGGATCACTCGTTGCTTGCCGCAGCAGGCGGCGGCCCGATCCGGCAGGCGATTAATATTACAGTAGCCGACATTGGTGTTGGCCTGAGTCGATACCCAATGGTGCGGCGGTGCCTTGCATTAGTGTTAGCGATTGATGCGACTGGCTAGTGGACGGGGCGATTTATGTTATCTCTAACGTAAATCCAGTCAGAATATTTATGACCCGTAGGCCTCAATGAGTTGGCGTTTGAAATGGGCCTTACTCTTATCCCATCGACACGCACTTCAAACAACAGTCAGGTCAAAGGGCAAGCGATTTGCGATCTCTTGGTACGAACGACAACGGGCGGTTGAGCTATATGATGATCTTCGGATGAAGTCGAGGAAGTCAACACTACGTCGCACCAACAAATATGGCGATTGTATTTTGACGAGCTTCTCGGGCCACTAATGTAGCAAGTACGGGACGTTTCAAAATCTCCGTGAGAGTGAGTTGTCTTGATTTCCCAGGAATCATGTCATGCCCGGTGCTTATTCACTCATCGAACCTGTTCCAATAACGTAGCCAACGCAGCTACTTATCGGACTTAAGCGCCAAAGAGCCGGGGGTGAATATCTCGGCGTGGAGATTCACAAGCCGATAGTTAAGCGGTCGTGGTGACTACAGTGAGGAACTCGATCGGTCCCCTATCATCGAGTAGCGTTGAAATGGCGGACTCATTCGAAGAATTCTTCATCGAATATATCCGCCTCCAAAACGCTCACGCATGAATGCCTGGCGGCGTTATGCGTGTCGTTAGCACAACCTTAGAGACCGAGCAATTAGTTACGGTCGGGACTCACCAACTCTTCGTACCATTATCGATGAGGCACAAGAAGGTAAGGGGTAGTTACAAAGTACATAACCCAAACCAAGTTGGAGCCCGAGATTGGCGGCCTATCATCGATTCGTCTTACATGGTATTCTGACGGAAGGAGAGAGAGTCAATCCGTGAGCTCCAAGATTCTTTACGACACGAAACCCGGATGCTATATCGTCGTCGATACGATGGTCTTTACTCCGATGCCTCTCAAACAAAGAGGCGAAGAGGTCCTTCGGGGCACACGAAGGTGAATGTGCGCTACCGGCTGGTCCCAAACTCTACGATCGAATGGGAGAATGGGCTACTTTTGGCCCACAATGATTAATGGCCTTGATGCTTCGAATGCCATGCGTGTCAAATTCACGCAAATTATATGCATCGGCCGCCAGAGGCATTTGCATCAACCCGACCACATCGGCCATTCGAGACATGGGGAATGGGCGTTGTAGGTCCCATTTTCCTCCGTCGGTTAAAGGAGATCGGTTTATTCTAGCGATCACAGACTACTTCTCCAAGTGGTGAAGCAATCCCACTAAAAGAGGTCAAGGCGAGTACGTGCGTCGATTCATCAAACACCATGTCATCTATCGACATGGTGTCCCAAAACGGATCGTGCATGACAGCGGTCCCCAATTTATCGGCAATTCCTTCATCGGGTTTTGCGAAAATTCAAGATACAAGATGTCTCGTCGGCGACCTATAATCCAGTGCGAATGGGTTAGGCTGAAGCGTTCAACAAAACGATCATCAAGATTTTGTCGAAGCTTGTGAAGAATAACAAAGCGAGGCTGGGATGATCTTCGGAGCTTTTCACGGGCATATCGCTGCGATGCGTCGCACGCCAATGGGCGACCGTATTCTCGGTCTGGTGTGAAGCAATTCTCCGTTGGAAATCCAGATTCGTCGCCATTAGCCCTTGCAGCGAGATGGCGAGAAGAACAACATCAAAAGCGTCTCGAACTTGAGATGTTAGATGAGAAGCACGGAGGCTCAACAATGCATTGAGTTCTATCAAGCTAGAATGTCGAGGGCTTTCAACAAGAAAGTTCGATGAGAGAACCTTTAGGAGGGAGATCTGCGTCCTGCAGCTAGGCGGTAGATAATTCTCAACTCCAAAAGAAATGTAAATTGAACCCAAATGGGAAGGACCGTTCATAATAGAACGGTCTATTCAAGCGGTGCATATACATATCACCTGAGAATGGCGGCCAGGCAATTAATCTTAGATAAATGGGAAGTTTACGAAAAAGTATCCTTAATACATTGGGATAACCGTTTTGATGGGAAGTTCCTCAGAGAATATCTCACTCATTGTCACGAGGATAACCCTAAGTTATTGTGTTTTCCTCCAAAATTCTCTCACCGATCAAATTCATTGACGGTGGGCCCACTAAAATCTTCCTGGTCCAATCACCAGCAAAATCCCCTCTCGATTCCTTCCACGAACGAGAGGTCCACTTTCAAATTCTGGTTAGCAATCCTACAAAAAGCGAAAGCTATCCATACCCTTCCAAGATTCTCGGAGTGGAGACACCACTCTTAGTTTCTCATTGGGAAATAGAATACATTCTTCCTTTCCCACATTTTACCTGGAGATAGAATACATTCTTCCTCTCCAGAAGCAAGAGATAGAATACATTCTTCCTCTCTTGTCTTAGATTCTCGGAGTGGAGATCCCACTCTTAGTCTCATCTTTCAAGATTCTCAAAATGGAGATCCCATTTTTAGTCTCTCCCACTGGAAACAGGACAAAAATCCTTCCTTTCCAATATCCGGAGATAGGAGACAAGATCCTCCTTCCTCTCCATCAATAAGAGATAGGATACAAAACCTTCCTCTCTTATTTCAAATTCGTGAGCACCTGGAGATAGGACACAAAACCTTCCTCTCCTTGGCAAGAGATAGGATACAAAACCTTCCTCTCTTGTTCATCCCTTACAGGAGATAGGAGACAAGATCCTCCTTCCTCTCCACCTTCGGAAATAGAATACATTCTTCCTTTCCCACCTCAATCAACCTTATTCGGTTCAATCCTTCTCCGGTCAAAGAAGCCAAGATTCATCTTGGGGTATTTCATCGAAGCCTAAGAAGGATGAAGTCGGCCTTCTCGCAGCGTCGCCGGTTTAGTCTTTCTCCGATTGAAGAAGACACGAGTTCGATTACGGGGTATTCCATCCGAAACCTAAGAAGGATGAAGTCGGCCTTAACTCGCGTCGCGGTTTAGTCTTTCTCGATTGAAGAAGACACGAGTTCGATTAAGGGTATTTTGTCCCGAAGCCTAAGAAGGGATTAAGCCAGCGCCTCACCGCAGCGTTGGGGAGTCTATTCCGTGATAAAAGCGAAGCCTCGTATTCAACATCGTAGCATTAAGTCTAAAAGAGTCTCATTCTTTTAGCACAGCGTCACGTCGGAGCGGATCGAATAATCCGCACGCTAGCCCAACTCAAGCGGTAGTTGGTAAAGGCTAATCAAATCCGTTGAAGGTGGGGTTGGCCAATAACCTAAAGTCGGCGCCTCTACGTTGCGGTTTAGTCTTTCTCGATTGAAGAAGACACGAGTTCGATTACGGGGTATTTCATCAGCCTAAGAAAAGTTCCCTTGCAGCGTTGCAGGGTGATCTTGCCGTAAAAAGAGTCGCGAAGCCTATGTATTCAATATCATAGCAACAAGTCTAGAAGAGTTTCATTCTTCGGCCAACGTCCGCGTCGGAGCGGATCGGATAATCCGCGCTAGCCCAACTCAAGCGGTAGTTGGTGAAGGCTAATCAAATCCGTTGTGGTGAGGGTTTGCCAAAATCCTATAAGTATTATGGTTAATTATTTCGGCGAAATAAAAGAATCATAATAGAGCACAAAAGAGGATGGAAATATGTTTTATCGATAAAAGACTGAAGTTACACAAGTTTTCTAAGCAGATTTGTGACAAACAAATACTTTATTGAGAAAAGCTTGCTGAAGTTCCTCCCGGCTTCGGCCTGAAAGCCTCCTCGGCGCCATTAAGGGCCTCCGATCTCCTTCTTGATATTAACCGGCTTACGCCCGAGTTCAAGTTCCTCGGGCCTGCGAGTCTTTTCTTTGTTGGCCTTCGTCGGCTTCAAGGCGATCGGGCTCTCCTCGCCGCTTGAAGCTCTGTTCGAGCTCTACTATCCTCGCTTCTCCGGCGACACAAGACCAAAATGTCCCACGGAAGATGAAGCTTCAGCAGCAGCGATCTCCAAATGATGCACTGGCCTGCTGCATTTGAACTCGAGTCGGTAATAGCATAAGCATCCGGCCAAGGCTGTCGCGAGCTCGATATATGAGGCGAGCCGGCTACTCAAAATCTTGTAGACTTTGGAGCTTAACCTCTAAATGGTCGAAATCATCAGCAAGGTGGCCTGGGCAGACTCAATCTTCGAGATATTCTCCCATGCCCTACTCCAAATAGGATTACGAGTATAAACTAATTCACGGTTCTTAGAGAAGTTCTGGAGAATATTACCATATTCTTAAGGATAACTCGATAACCCTCAATTTCCTCCCACTGGGGAACCTCAAAGAGGGATAAATTGACGAATTCTGACAGTGCTTATGTTGGCGCCGGACAGCGCGTTCAACCTTGAAAGAATTCCTCCCACTGTATCAGTGCCGATTCATGCATCCCCGCCCGAGGGCCTACCAATCAACAATTGGGAAGAATACCTCCCACCGTGGATGAACACACTGCAACGAGAAGTAATGCAGTAGCGACGCCAACCAACGAGTCGTCGACGAAGGATTCACCGATCAACGGTTCGGATCCACTGAAGAATTCCCCGATCAACGGAGGAACCTCGATGGTCAATTGGAAGACAATCCACCGACACGAGTCAACAGCAAATGAACTCAATTAGCTACAGTTTGAAATTCCGACAACGGTCAAGCAATAAATGCAGCACCGCAACACCCCCAGGTATCCTACAAAGCACTGGAGAACCTGAGAGAATTGGAGGAATCAAATACTGGAGCCAATCTCAAAAGAAATTTATCTACCGACTTCTGGTCAAGATCTCGACGACAGTCAGACAAAAAATGCAGTACCATAATGCCTTCAGCAATCCTACAAAGCACTGGAAAGACTGAAGGGAATGGAGAGATCAAACGCCAGGGTCATTCACAAGTCCTATCACGCCAATTAAAGAGTGAAGGGCTCATCATGTCCAAAGCATCCCAGACTCATCAAGAATCGAGACTGAGACGCTTTGGAGGGGGTATCTATAGGCGTTAAAAATTGCTTATCAGCATCTCAACAAGACTCAGAACGGTGGGTTGACAACCGACGATCCATCCGGACGGCGCGACCCGAACGCCGTCGACGTGATTACGCGAAAACGCATAAAGCGAGTCGACGAACCCATGAAGTGAGTCGGCGAGGCGTACGAGCACCGAACGACGCGTCGTGAGAAAACCCGACGACGGCTCAACGAGGCGAAGTTGGCTAAACTCAAACGTTGACGACGGAATCAACCGTACTTAGTCCGTCGATGCAAACGAACCGCTTGAGCTCGAAGTTGATCGGGCACGGACTCAAACACAACGGTGACATCACCGAGCAAAACTAAGCCCTAAGACCGAAGAATCGACGAAGAATCGACGGAGGAGTCGACGAAAACGACGCCAGACGACGAGCGCCGGGCCAAACCTCTACCAAATTGGCCAAGGTGGTTGAGCCACCCTACCAACTTGCCGAGGTGCCTCGCCAAGTGGTCGGAGGTCGCACCACTTTCGAGCCACCCTCGCCAACTTGTCGAGGTGCCCCTGCCAACCCGGCCGAGGGTGGCTCCACTTTGTCGAGCCACCCTACCAACTTGTCGAGGTGCCTCCGCCAACCCCGAGAGGGGCTCGGCCAAGGGCCGAGCCACCCACTTGTCACAAGACCCTCCCCTTTTTGTATAAATAGGGGGTCTTGCTCATGGGGGATTTTGGGATTTTGGCATTCTTCCAAGAGCCCTCGAGATCTACGACGACGGTTCCGAAACCGGGCGAAGCTCAAGTCCAACGACGCCGATCTATAGGCGGAAGGTAAACAAACTCGGTCGGACTACGATACCCTCTAGGTTAAGCTTCGCCTTAATCTCGTGGATAGCGCCGGATTTCTCCTTGTAGATCTCACCCGCCCGGCGATCCTCCTTCGTGAGTGTGATCCCCGCAGCGATCCTCTCCTTCGTGAGTGTGATCCCTCAGCGCTTCGCTTCTTCGCGGAACGAGCCCCACGCCTCAGAGTTCCGTAACCCGGTTTACACCAGATCGAATTGCGCGGTGGTCAACGGACGAACAAAAGTCCCCAGACAGCAAAGAACCCACGCAAGCCGGTGATCCCGAAAATAGAGATCCTCGTGTTTGTTCACAAAAGGAAGAGAGTTGTAATTTTCGCTTTCATTGTACCAAATAAAGGCATTTTCTTTGTTTGAAATTTTGTTGTAGGCCAACGGTTGCATAACGAAGTTCAAACGAGCAATGAATAACAAACCAACTTTCCCCGCGAA
This sequence comes from Asparagus setaceus, assembly GCA_012295165.1. NCBI lineage: Eukaryota > Viridiplantae > Streptophyta > Magnoliopsida > Asparagales > Asparagaceae > Asparagus > Asparagus setaceus. The sequence continues at coordinate 56,084,711 of CM022703.1, read as the reverse complement.
CACCTCTATGACATCCCGCACAAAATGATACCGACATCAATATGCTTGGTACGAGCATGATGAACTGATTCTTCGCCAAGTGAATTGCACTCGACCGCCACACCACAAGTTCACGCTTTCCTCGCCAATCCCCAAATCGCCTAGAAGACCCCACAACCACAATGCTTCCTTCACTCTCTCGCCATGGCCATGTACTCTCAGAGTAGAAAGTGCCATCAGAGTCTGTAACATCGACGCCAACTAACCGGAGCTCCATGTATCTTAAATACATAACCAGTAGTAGATCGCCGCCTATCTAGATCGCCCGCATAATCGAGTCCACAAACCCGCTAACTGACATGTTTCTCCACCAAAACACGACCAGATCAACCGTACCCTTTAAGTACTGAGGACCCACTTCATCGCTTCCCAAGCGCCTTTCCTGATTCGCCATGAATCTACCGACCACACTAACCGCCAGGAAATATCTCGGGCGGTACACACCATTGCATACATTAAATCACAATCGCACTAGCATAGGGAATACGCCCATGTGCCTTCTTCACAGAGTGGGAGATAGATTACCGTAAAGCCTAAAGTGTGGAGCCATGGAGTCACCACCGACTTAGCACTTTGCATCCCGAACCTCGCGACACCCGCCTATGTAGCCCTTCCGACTAAGAACAATCGCCGATTCGCCGCTTCTTCTAATCTCCATACCCAGATTTTCCTAGCAAGACCCATGTCCTTCATCTCAACTCTTCACCAAGTTGAGATTTCAACCTATCTATCTCCACCCCGCTCTTAGAAGCAATAAGCATGTCATCCACATACAAAGAAGATAGATAAAATTACCTCCGCCAAGCTCAATGTAAACACAACAATCATGATCGCCGAAAACCCATGCTTCAAAGATGAAGGAGTCAAATCGCTTGTACCATCGCCGGAGATTGCTTTAATCCATACAAGGACTTCCTCAAACGACACACATGATTCTCCTTATCCTCAACCTTGTAGCCCTCAGTTGATGCATGTAGATCTCTTCATCCAAGTCTCCGCAAGAAGGTGTTTTAACATCGAAGTTGATCCACCAAAATCGCCATAAGCAACAATACTCAATAGCACCAATAGATGTGTGTTTCACCACCGAGAAAATATCGCACTGTGATCAACCGTACCCTTTAAGTACTGAGGACCCACTTCACTGCTTCCAAAGGCCTTTGATTCGCCATGAATCCACGACCACACTAACCGCCAGGAAATATCTCATGCGTACACACCATTGCATACATTAAACCGCCAATCGCACTAGCATAGGGAATACGCCCATGTATGCCTTCTTCACAGAGTGGGAGATAGATTACCGTAAAGCCTAAAGTGTGGAGCCAATGGAGTCACCACCGACTTAGCACTTTGCATCCCGAACCTCGCGACACCCGCCTATGTAGCCCTTCCGACTAAGAACAATCGCCGATTCGCCCGCTCTTCTAATCTCCATACCCAGATTTTCCTAGCAAGACCCATGTCCTTCATCTCAACTCTTCACCAAGTTGAGATTTCAACCTATCTATCTCCACCCCGCTCTTAGAAGCAATAAGCATGTCATCCACATACAAAGAAGATAGATAAAATTACCTCCGCAAGCTTCCAATGTAAACACAACAATCATGATCGCGGAAAACCCATGCTTCAAAGATGAAGGAGTCAAATCGCTTGTACCATCGCCGGAGATTGCTTTAATCCATACGCTGACTTCCTCAAACGACACACATGATTCTCCTTATCCTCAACCTTGTAGCCCTCGTGTTGATGCATGTAGATCTCTTCATCCAAGTCTCCGCAAGAAGGTGTTTTAACATCGAAGTTGATCCAAACCAAAATCGTCATAAGCAACAATACTCAATAGCACCAATAGATGTGTGTTTCACCACGGAGAAAATATCTCATTGTAATCCACACCCTCTTTCTGCAAAACCCTTAGCCACTAGCCTCGCCTTGTATCTTACACCACCGAAGCTCAAAGATCTTCCTTTCTTTTATACACCCACTTACAACCAATAGCTTTTCTTCCTACCGCAATGGGACCACCTCCCATATTTGTTCTTCCAAGAGATTCCATCTCTTCCTCCATCGCAGCCAACCAACTCTCACTATCCTTGTCCCGAATAGCTTCCTTGAAGGAGACCGCTCGTCCTCCTCCACCGAGAGTGCGATTCAACCATATTAGCCTGCCCATAGTGCTTCAGGGTTGATCAGCCCCCGCCTTCAAAACTCGCTTGTATGCTCGCTTTGGCCTAGTGGAAGCCAAATTATCCTCGAGCCGTTGTTGTAGTGCCTGTATTTTCCTCGCTGAACCTCCTCCCCGCCAAGCTCATCATCTACCGACTTCCCACTTGAGCACGATTAGAACCTAGTTGGTCTTTAGGTTCTATTTCAATAACCCGAGACTTAGAAGTCTCACCGCCATAACACCATCATCCTTGGACGCCCTAGCAATCATGGATTTCTCATCAAAGGTAACATCCCCGCTGACCACGAACTTTGAATCTTCCAGACACCAAAGGCGATAGCCTTTACGCCTTTGCATATCCCAAGAATATTGCCTTTCGCTGCCTCGCTTTCCCTCGTTGACGGATAGTAGGCGGTACATCCAAAATTCGAGCCTATCATAATCAGATGTTCTCGACCACACCCTATAGGTGTATCACCATCCAATGTCGAATGTGGTGAACGGTTCACAATGTAACAAGTCAGAGCCACCGCCGCCCATCATTCGCTGCCCAATCCTCGCATAAGATCGCATACTCACCGCCTTTTCCCCGCAGCAGTTCAGCTCTCTCCGCGACCCCATTCTCACGGTGTAGACTGATCGTCTGTCGAACAATTCTCCCGATCACGTAACTCCTTGAAAGCACCATCTCAGATACTCGACTGCTATCGATCTCGCCTTCAATTTCTTTCCGTCCCGTTCTCAACCATTGTTCTCCACTTCTTGAATGTCTCAACACCTCATTCTTGTGCTTCGTAAAATAAATCCAAGCATACCTAGAATAATCATCAATAAACGACATAATACCTGAACCACCCTTGAAGTTATCCGAGCCGGACCCCAAACATCCGTGTGCACATAATCTAGTATCCCTCGCTCTTAGACTTGCTGCTCAGAACTTGACCGTGTGACTTTCCATACACACAATCCTCGCAAAAATCCATGCTAGGTTCCTTCAGATTCTTCAGCAGACCTCTTTACCAAGCGTAACTAGACCCTTCTCTCGACATATGCCCAAGCCGCCTATGCCATAACCGTGTGCTCACATGGGTCTCCACCACTTCCTTCAGCCCAACCACTGATCTCCCCGCCACCGCTGCATTCGAGAGTATATAGATTACCGTGGACGAACACCCTTCATCACTACTAAGGAACCACGAACAACCTTCTTCACTCCGTTTCCGTCACAATCCGCAACCACCGGAGTCCAAAGCACCAACTGAGATAAGATTCTTCCAAGTCGAGAACATGCCTCACATCCGCCAAGGTTCGAACCACTCCATCATGCATCTTGATTTTGATATTACCTAGCCCCACCGCTTTACAAGCATGGTTATTCCCCATCAATACAGCTTCCCCATCAATGCCTCGTAGGTAGTAAACCACTTCCTATTTGGACACATATGGTAAGAGCAACCGAATCAAGAATCCACTTCCCGAGATCTCCTCGCCACCCGTGGCGACATAGCATTCCTTATCGCCCTTCCTCAAACGTAGCTCGCTTCTTCCTTGCCCTCTCCTCTCGCCTTGTTGTTCTTCTTCTTTCCACCTACTCTCTTATTTGACACCGACTTTGAAATGCCCAGCTTCACCGCGACTTGAAACATCCTTTTCCCCGCAAGAGGTCTTGATTTAGATCTAGACTTTCCTCCCTTGCCTTTTCCTCGCTCATTGCTCCTTCCTCTTGCAAACAATCCTCTACCTTGTTATCGCCCGCGTGGCTGCATGTCACTAGTTGCGCTTCTTCCAAGATCGTCCGCTAGAAGTGCCGTTCTAGTCTCATCCATCTTCGATTTTCTCCCACAAGCCTCGGTGTTTGCACTGTGTTCTCATAAGACTTCGGCAGAGACGTAGTAGAAGCTACCGATCCTCCTCTCCTACTTTAACATCTATGTCTTTCAAATCTGATATGATCCTATCAAACTTGTTGATGTGTTCCTGATTGATGAGCCCTCCTCCATCTTGCAAGTATACAATTTGGATTTTAAGTAGATCCGTTAGTTAGACTCTTCGTCATGAAGGTACCTCTAACTTCTTCCACACGCCTCGCTTTCCTCTCCATCTACCAAGAAAGCTACATCCCTCTCGAGGCATAGGATAATCGACGCCCGTGCTTCCAGATCCAACTCCTCCCAATCCTCATCGACATATCCTTGTTCTTCTTCTCCTTTCCATCCAAAGTCTTGTGCAATTTTGCGAAATTAGAAAGTTTTTCATCCGTGATCCTCCAATAAGAAAAATCGTTCTTCCCATTGAACTTTTCAATCTCGAATTTTCCCACTTTGGTGATTTCTTGGTTGACGCCATCCTCTGTTTGTCTTCGTGAATCCGCTTCTCAGAATCACCAACACCCCTCAAATTAGAAATTACACCACTTCCAATCAACAATAGCTCGATATCAATTGTTGCGCTACGGACATGGAACCGCCGAGAGAAACCACCGCAAACGTAAACGAAAACACAATAAAAGAGTAAAGACACGAGATTTACGTGGTTCGCAATTTGCCTACGCCCACGGGTAAGGAGGGGATTTTCACTAATAGAAAGAGAGAATACAAATTAGGATTACAAGTTCTCACAAAGAAACCCTAAAACAAACCTCTCAATTTCTCAAAAGATCTCCTCTCCAAAGATGCACCAAACTCTCTCAAAGGTCGCTCCAAAACGCTTAAAAACTTACCCTAACAATCGATTAGGGTTATTAATAGCTTCTAAACGAATTGGGTTTAAAACCAATTCCTAATTAGACCCGCTGACCGCCTGCATTAGTCGACTACAACTCATATTAGTCGACTAATGAATCAGATTAGTCGACTATCATACGATTAGTCGACTACTGCACTCCAACACGTAAATACACCTTCTGTCTGCTATAAGTAGTCGACTACAACTCATATTAGTCGACTACTCGCTCCCAACCAAAACTTGCTTTCTGTCAGCATACAGTAGTCGACTACAATGCCTAGTAGTCGACTACTGAACCTGAAAAACTGTTTGTGCATGTTTTTGTGCATGTTCTACAAGAAGGATTAGGAATCTATTTACTGTTGAAATGACAACATAATATCTATTTTGTTAAGGCTTAAGCATTTGCACATAAACACCCTGTAGTATCGCGACGTACGCACATATTACTTATTGCACTGAAGTTTGATATTGACAGATACACGGTACACCTCTAAGTGAACTTTTTTTGACAATTTTCTCCTGAGATCTATTTATCGGAAAAATAAACACATGCCGTGATACTTCGGGTGGTATATGTGCAATTAACCCTTTCTATTAGTTATAATAGATGGATAATATCTGAGCTTTATAATTTCAAAATAAACAGAGTATGCATCTAGCTCAAAGTTGTTGGTCAAAAAAGTAGTATTGAGAGAAGAAAATGGACCTAGAAGTTATTATGTCAAAATCTTATAAGGAAACGAAGAGAGTAGAGCCATAGATGTAGAGAGAAGTGATTGACAAGTCATTAGTTGATGGTGTTTTGCCGACAGAATGACTTAACAGGGAGGCAGGCAGGCTGACGAGCTTCCAACACCTGTGTTTTGTATTCTACCTCTTGGTATTAGCTATTTGGTGTGTTGCAGGTTTTATTGGCTCCAAGGGATCGTTGATGTCACTGCGCTCGTTGCTACCATCATCTTTGTCTTTATATATGTTTGGGAGTTCACTAGTGGGGGGTGAAGGCAAGTGAAGTCAAAGTCTCCTAATTATTACATAAAAAATGCACGTAGAAATCCGTGACCAGCAAGAATCAAACTTGGCGCACTGATACTATATCAAAGTCTCCTAATCATTACACCAAAACTCTAAAGTTATAATGAAGATTGAGGGATATAATTTTATGTTCTACCACGTTCGCCCCTGGTCCAATTGGAGTGTGAATTGATATCGCTACTTGCCACTGTAATCACTATTGTAATGGCCATAGTTTTTATTTGTTTTTGCTTTTTCTCCCATGATGCCTGCAACTAGTTTTAGCATATCCTTATATTGTCAGGTTTAGTTTGAAAAAAAAAAATGCCCTCTTTCATGCCAACTTATGAAATTTTGAAGAAAAAAAAAATTGTTAGAACTCTCAAATAACATGAGTTTATTTGGACTCTGCCAAATTTGTCTAACACTATTGATTTTCTGCATCTTGGCCTTAGACGTCATATTCATTCTCATTCAAGCAGTGAAAACTTTATAGAATTTTGGAAGTCCGTATAATGTTTTTTTTTTTTCAGTCACATGTGACAGTAAAACCTCTAAGAAAGCAAACTGTAGCTTCCCTTTATCTTTTCAGTGTTCTTGTCCCTTTGCTTTTTTTGTTTGAGATGAAGTGAAAAGGACTTCACTTTGCCACATACCCTGGTATCTGCTGCATATATATCAACTTGCATGATTTTTTAGATATAAAAAAAACTTATAAGGTTTCTCTCTAGAAAATGTGTATAATAAGGCGGAATATCTCTTCAAGGCCCCTAGAACCAAATTTGGATTCATAGACTTAGGAATTTATATGCTTATTCAAAGACGTATCTCTTTGATGTACCATTAATATCGACATAGACTAGAGTCGCTAAGAACTTACTCGTAAAATTGATCGACCTTTTCCTATTTGCCACTAGGGCCTCCAGTAGTCCCCATAAGCTCAACTTTCGGCGGTCTAATTTTCTCTTTACACTTTCACTAAAGAAATGTAATTGATTTCATGCTATTATAAGATCCTAATTATAGCCATACTCAATCATGTAGGCTCCAATCCCATAACCTTATTCTTGATGATGAAGTGTGGTCCCTATACTCAGCAACTGAAATAATGGTGGAAATGGAAAGATAACCATTTGAGTACTTCTCAATGCCCTCAATGATTAATTAGATTAAACAAACATATTATCAAACTTATAGCTATAAGGATACAAGCGCTAGGTCCGGATTCTCTACAATCTTGATTGTAGAGAATGCCTACAATTAGTTAGGTAACTAATACTATTGGCTTATCTTAGTGGATCCCGAAATTAAAAGTATTTTTGTATTATTTAGATAATTAATATCATTCACTGAGTCCACTGAATGAGAAAATTTGATTGGTGAGTTGTAGAGATTTTTACAACGATCATGTAGAGGAGGGACATCCGAACAATTTCTCTTGACAAGCATTTTACCAGAAGAACTTTTACATCAATACATACATACATATGAGCAACAAAGCTAGTAAAATATTTTAACCATCACAAAAAAAAAAACACCTTCCCCAAAACCAAACATACCTATGTAAAATAACAAAAACACCCTCAAACCCCTACACCAACAACAAAGAAAAAGATAATCTCATCTTGTTCGAAAACCAAACAATTGCTTTGCTTGCTCAAGCATTTGAACCACCTCTCTCATCGTAGGCCTCTCAACGCTACGCTCTTGAACGCACAACATTGCGACGAAAAACATTTGCATTGCCTCTTCTAGGGGTACATTGGTCAGACGACGGTCCAAGATCTTTACAACCCCTTCCTTGCTCCAATTCGTGTTCATTTTCGACCATTGCACGATATCTAACCCATCTTCTCCGAAATCGCCAACGGGTTTTTTCCCTGTAATCAGTTCTAGAAGAACCACGCCGAAGCTGTAGACGTCGCTCTTTTCATCCACCTTTAGAGTGTATGCATACTCTGTTTACAACAGTATGTAGATACATAAGCATTAGAATGAACATATAGATGTAGTATGGCAACTGAAGCACCTTTTCATAATTCTCACCAACTTTGGCAAGGACAACATGGTCATTTTGTTTAGGGTAATTGTGGATAGGCCCCTATTGTTCAATCGTTGGGAATAGAGCCCCTATACTATCTCCCAATTGCAGATACACTTCTGAGTGAATTTTTTTTTTGACTCTTTTACACTCAGAAGGTCTATTGGTGACAAAATAAGAATAAAAATTGTTCACTTAGGGGTCTATCTGCAATAATAAAACTACAGAGGATCTACCCCGAATCGGACGATACTACAAGGGGCCTATCCGCAATTAGCCCTTTTATTTATAAGTTAGACTTGGTCTTGTGTGACACATAAAAGTGGGAGATAAGGCCAAAACAGGTTATGGAACATTTGGGTGATTGAAGATGAAAAAGGAAGTAGAATATGCTTTATTGTTGTGTGATGTGTACTCCTTTTCTCTATTCAGGGTTTTGAGAAGATATAAAACATGGATCCCAATCAGGATTCTTGAGAGACAAAGAATTGGAATCTGGGGTTTTGTTATTGACACAGTGATGGACTTGGGTCAAAAAAGGTTAATGTGATAGTGTTGAAAGCAAAATTTTGAGGGATGGGCTTTGCAAAAAGAGATAAAAATAAAGAAGCACACGAGAAAGCAAAAGCACATGCTAGTTCTTTTTTATTTTCTGTCTTTTGTATTTTATTCAGTCCCTTACATCTCCATCATCAAAAGAAGGAAACTGAACAACAATATCTAAGTACTAAGATTATCCTCCTATGACTCCTCAAAGAATCTACTTGAATATTACTAATTAGATTGAATAGATCCTGAGCAAATCTGTCCTTCTATCTTGTCAACCTTTAAAAATTAGAAATTAGGGTTATCTTAGTTAGACTGTGAGTTTCATGGTACTCTTGTACCATAAGACACAAAAACCCAGAATCTTTAGACCTTCATGGTTTCTGACAACAATTCACAACAAAAAATCCTGTATTTTTTATGCCTTGTAATGCAAAGTAAAAAAACCTGTAAATTCTAGTATAAAACTTATCGCGAAATCATCATGTTTGCATACCTTTTCCTATTGTTAAGAGGCTTTTGATCTTCTCGGTCGTCAAAAAGCAAGAAAAGTCTACTTTCTCAATCACAAAGACTATTATTTAGTAAACGGTTATGATTAATTCCAAGTTTAACATTTATTATATCTTTGCTATTTCTCCACATTTCTACTTTTACTAAAAATGAATTTCATCCATGCACTAAATGTTCGACGGTTGTGATTAAGAAATTAGACTCTCAAATTTTTTGATAACATAGAATATTGGAATTCAGTGTTACAAGTAGCCAAGACTAGAACATATATGCAAATTTTCAGGAGTAGAAAAATAGCAAACATGCAATATTGTGCAAAAAATAGTTCAAAATGACATGTATGCAGTAAGCACAAACCACTGTAAGTAAATAGATCAAGGTAAACAAATTCATGGTCTCTGGCTGAAGAATTCATACCTGGAGCAATATATCCATAAGATCCAGCAATAGCAGACATACACTCTGAAGCTCCAGTATCCCTCAAAAACTTAGCGAGCCCAAAATCAGCAACATGAGCTTCAAACTCCACATCCAAGAGTATATTATTAGCCTTCACATCTCTGTGAAGTATAGGAGGACAACAATCATGATGCAAATAACACAATCCCCTTGCGGCCTCTAATGCAATCCTCAACCTCATGTTCCAATTCAAAGACCCTCCTCTTTTCCCATGTAACACCTCTCCTAAGCTCCCATTATCCATAAACTCATATACTAGTAGCTTAGTTTCTCTATTCGAGCAAACCGCGATGAGTCTAACGATGTTTCGATGCCTGATTTTGCCTAGTGTTTGAACCTCTGCCGCGAAACCGTTGTCGTGAGATGATCCTTTGGATATCGCAAGCAGTTTCTTGATTGCGACTTGTTCTCCGTTTGGCATTGTGCCTTTGTACACGATCCCTGCTCCGCCTTTGCCTATGATAGAATTTTCTTCAAGGCATTGGAGAATGTCTTGGCTATTGAATTCTAGTTTCTGGAATGCTGTTAGTTTCCAAAATCTTGAGTTTCTTCGTAGCACTGAACGGGTTTTGATGATCGCAGTGAATGCGAAGATGATGGAAAAGATCAATAGGGTTAGCGATAAAACGAGTTTGAACTTGAATGGAAGTTGGGATTTCGTGTTTGGAGATTGGAGAGTTGATGAAATGTTGCAGGGTTTTGAAATGTATCCACAGAGTAAAGGATTGGAGAGAAATGATGAGGCATTGAAGTAGGAATACTGTCCAGTTTCAGGAATTTTACCAGAGAGATTGTTATGAGAGAAATCAGCAGAAGTTAGGCTCTTCATCATCCCAATTTCTTCAGGAATACTCTGACTCAGTTGATTCCACGAAACATTCAGGTAATTTAGAACATGAATTCTCGATATCTCACCTGGAATCGGACCAACCAGCTGATTTCTACTCAAATCCAAGTATGTCAACAAGAAACACTCACCAATTTGTGCAGGGATCGTACCAGAGAAATTGTTCTTGCTCATATCAATCTTTTGTGTATGCTTCAATAAGCCTAATTGATGTGGGATTTCTCCGGTGAACTGATTCCCATCGAGTAAAAGACTCTGCAGAGCTGAGAAGTTTCCAATAGATTTCGGAAGTGGCCCGAATAATCTATTATTGGATAAGTTCAGCTGGCTTAGCTTCTCCGGCCTCTTCGCAGTCTCTTCAGCGATCACTCCCGTAATATAATTGTTTTGTAACTCAAGTAACTCCAGTTCCGGCAAGTAGAGAAAACCACGAGGAATCGAACCAGTCAAATAATTCTGACCCATTCGAACCCTCAAAAGAGTAGAACATACTCCAAGTTCATCCGGTAAGGGACCAAACAAAAAGTTATTAAAGAGTATTAGTATCTCCAATCTCTTCGCCGAGCATAAATTTTTCGGTACCAATCCAGTGAGCTTGTTTGTCGACAGATCAAGCTCTCGTAGCCTCCCATTCTTTCCGAGCTCAGCAGGAATCGACCCGGTGAAATTATTGTGCCATAGCTTCAGCCCTTCTAAATAAGGCAATTCAGCTACAAACTCCGGAATCTCACCATGAAAACGATTGATGAAGAGATACAGGAAGTTGAGTTCCCGTAACCGGGAGAACTCACTTGGGATTTCCCCTGTCAATGCATTGTTCGAGAGATCGAGGATTTTCAGGCTGCTCAAGTTCCCTAACTCTGGAGGGATGGTGCCGATGAGTTGGTTGGTTTGTAAATAGAGAGTGTCTAAGTTCTTGAGATTGCCCAGTTCGTGAGGGATCTCGCCTTCGAGGCCGCAGTTTGAGAGATCAAGATGAAGTAAATTGATCAAATTTCCAAGCTCAATCGGGATTCTTCCATTAAAGCTATTGAAGTAGCCCAAATATAACTGTTTCAGACTAGTAACGTTTCCGAGCTGAGGAGGTATAAAACCTCCAAGACTGTTTCCTGCAAGTGACAGGTAACTGAGTTCCCTGAACTCGCTGTAACTCACCGGAATTGAGCCAGAGAAGTAATTCCCGCCGAGGTCTAGATGCCGGAGTCTCGGGAGGCGAGTTACACCAAGGGGAAGCGAGCCAAAGAAATTGTTGTTGTAAGCATCAAACACTTGTAACTCAACCATGGAAGTGAAGTTCCAATCCAATGTGCCATTGAACTGGTTGTTTGATATGTTGAGGTGAACAAGGGTTGAGATTTTGGTGATGAGATCAGAGATTGAAGGAGAAATGGAGCCTGAGATGTTTGAGTTTGAGATGTCAAGTTTGAGAATGTGGGTTTTGTTTTCATCACAGCTAACACCAGCCCATGAACAAAGAGGTTTTGATGAGCTCCAAGTTTGGAGAATGGAGGAGTTTGAGTAGGAAAAAGATTGTTTAATAGAGAGCAAGATAGATGTTTGGTTGAGAGAGTTAGCAAACAAAGGGAAGAGAAAGAGGAGGAGGAGGAGAGAGGAGAGGAAAGAAGCCATGGAGAGATTCAAAGGGATTGTGAGGGTGATGAGTGGTATAAAAATGGGGAATAATTCTCTCCTTTTTTATCTTCTCTTTTTCTTTTATTTATTTACTTTCTCTTCTTTTTTGGAGGAAAAGCAAAAGCATTCAAGTGCAATGAGAGTAGCAGTGGATATGAGCTTATGATCTTTGGGGGGGAGAGGTCATGAACATGCAAGAGTCAAGGGATGCTTTTGCTTGGGAAAATATTACAAAAGTACCATTAAGATTGAAGCTTTAGGGGACTGATATTGTTTCAGTGTGTATTTATTTCTTGGTGGGGGTTAGGGGAGTTTGATCTTAGAATTATGTGCATGATTTGATTGGAGATTTAATCATTTAGTAAATGATGTGGGCCTTACTTGGCATGAGGAGACAATGTTGATGGCTTCTAATGATTTGGCATGACCAAAAATGTTGGGAGTCTTGGAGAGAATAAAGAGAAGAAGAGAACAGCAAGATCAATGCTAAGAGGATTTATCAGTCTAGGTGACCTTTTGATTTGATTTGTAATCATATGATTGTATTAAAATGTGGGGTAAAACTTTGATAAAACATTTAAACCCTTTTGTTGAAAAAAAAAGTAAGAATGTCAGCAAAGAAATTGTACTCTACAGGTTTCTTGGTATACCAGCATAGGAAGTAATAGTAGTTAAATGCTCTAGCTGAAAGATTTATACTTTTTTTAAAAAAAATAATGGTTTTCTTTTGACAAATCATTGCGAAATATAAGTCAACCAAAGGGCTTTTGTTGGTTTTATGGTATGCAGAACATGATGAACAATGTGAATTAATGATTTGGATGATCTACTGAGTATTTTGTAGACTTAAAAGATATTATTCATAGTCAATCCTAAAATGCCCTAGCTATAAGATGATGAACATATGATGGTGATGATCATTATACTAGTACAGTCAGATGTAAATGTTAATAACAAACATACATACAAGTACAACATCAATGTACACATGCTAAAGAGAACAAATTAATAATACACATTTCTTTGTAAATACTAGGAAAGATAGATGTACGGTCTAATCTACTTTTATTGAACAGAACCATCAAACTTTTATCGTGTGCAAAGAATGAGACGCTGCTTTGAATTTTGAGTAGTGTATAACACAAAAAGAAAAGGCCTAGTGGATTTCAAAAGAGTGCACCGAGAGTCTTAGACCTTCCCTTAGAAAAACTTTTGTTTTTAAAAGAAGGGCTTTTGTGCCGAACAGAGTTCTTTCACAAATGAAGACTGCTTTATGAATATATCATCGAGTTGCAAACTAACTCATTTACACCTAATATTCGCAAAATATTCAACCAAAATCTCTTTCAAGCAATTCAAGAAATATCTTGCGTGCGGCTTGCTTTAATATCACTTTATTGAATAAACGACACAGACAACCAAAATAACGTGATTCCATTACAACCTCATCCTACATCCACAAGCGAGAAGGAGAGATCTTTACGCTATATTAAAAAACAAGAAGAGACTATTTACAACTCTAAAAGCACCAAGAGCTGAGGGATGGAAATGTAGGAGTTTCCAAAAAATGCTTAGGATGTTGAACGAATCAACCAAGATAATCGTCTCCAATGGCCCTAATATTTTTCCTGCTGAAGTTTTTATACGATTCTAGTCTCAATCCAACTACAGGTAGCATGAACCAATGTAGCAAGGTCATAATAATCAGATGATCAACCATTGAGTCAACTTTGAGCATGGACCCAAGCCCAACAATTGCATGAAAATAAATTATAGAAACCCCTTGAAGATGACAGCGTAACAAAAAATAACTGGTCATGTTCAATTATCTTCTACCTTTTTGTCAGTAACGAGGAGATAATTTGTCTACCTTGTTGCGTGTCTCCTCTCAATTGAATTGTTCGTGATAAATTACATTTTTTTTTTTTGTATATGAGTAAACACGGGTCTAGTGCATCATTCCATGATCTTGACTGGTGTAACAATAAATTGATGCGCATTAAAGAGTGTTACTTCTGATCAAGGCATATTGATGATCTGGATTATGAAGTTTAGATTTACGCTATGTCATCGTCACATCTGTCGAAAGCATCTAGTGGTATCACCAACCTCAGTTTACTTTGAGAACACGATACTGGCCTGTCACTTCGTGTTGTTACTGGTGTTACTGTCATGACACACATGCAAGTTATTAGCCTTGGTCAGGATATATAGACGGTTAATATAAATGTGAGAATCTTGATCTGTATCTCTCGATAGTCTTATTATGTACAGTTGTGGAGCCAACAAACAGTATACAAGTCTTTTCTTAATTTCAGTTTGGTACACAAAGTCTACCCATTTTCAGTTTAATATTCTACTGGTTTGATTTCATTAGATTTTCTATTAAATTTGTATTCTACTGGGTCCATTTTAGTCGGTTGGTAGGGATCAAAACAATCGAACTTTTGCAGTAACAAATAAGGGGGGCATCACGTGCCAAGCACGTTATATAAATTTAACAGAGAGAGCATTAAAATGAAATATGATTAAAACTTTGGAGTATCAAATATTATTTAAAAAAAATACTTTAGAGCATGAAAATCAGAAAAATATGTAAACTTTAGGCAGTCAAGTGAAAAAAAGAGCCCAAAGGTTTTTCTATACGATAGATTTTGTACGTTCAAACATAAATTGAAACCTATAAGCTAAAACTGCTAAATATCATAAAACCCCCCCTTAACTTTGGATGATTACCAGAAAATCGCCCTTAACTTTGAAAATATTAGAAAACCCCCCTTAAATTTAGGGCTTATCAGAAAACCCCCTTAACTTTGAGATTTTATCAGAAAACCACCCTAATTTAAGGGGGTGTCTGATAAAATCTCAAAGTTAAAGGGGATTTTCTGATAAAATCTAAAAGTTAAAGGGGGCTTTTGTGATAATCCCAATACTTAAGGGGGCCTTTCTGATATTTTGAAAGTTAAGGGGGGGTTTTCCGATAATTGTCCAAAGTTAAGGGGGTTTTTCTGATATTTAGCCGCTAAAGTTTCATCTGCGTTACATTTTCCCTCCATCAAAATCTCTCTCTGTGTCCTCAAAAAAACCCGCAACCACCAAATGAAGGATCCCTTCGAAGCCGCCTTCGAGGATCAAGATTCCCCTCCCGAATCTCCTCCGCCTCCGCCTCCTCCACCGCCGGCGATCTTGTTCCCCACCGCCGTCGACGAAGACGCCGACGGCGACGAGACCGATGACCGGCAGCTGCCGGTCGCGATCGCTCGCCCGCCGAAGGGAGGGGGAGGAGGAGTTAGGGTTAAGGAGGAGGAGGAGGACGACGACGAGGAGAACATGGTAGACGTGGAGTTTGGCAAGTTCTCTTCCGCCGCCGCCGTCGGCGATCCCGATAAAATGGCCAAGATGCAGTCAGTTTCACAAACCCTAATTTTTTTTTAACGATTTGTTAATTGGATTTTAATTCGAGGAAATGATTATGGGGGGAATTTTGACCTAGTTTTTTTGTTACGTCCCTTAAAAAGAAATCTTGAACTTGTACACTAGTTATAAATTCAATTGACCAACTATGTGATATGAAGAAATTAATCAGTGGACACAAAGTTATTAGTTTATATATTTAGCTGCTTAAGTTGGCAGATGTTCTCTAGATTATGAAATGTGTTGCCCTGATTCTATTGAACAACTCCGCTCGATTTACTTAGAAATCAGTAGGATGAGCCTAACAATCCAATGTTATTGCTCCTGAAAAAGAGAACAAGGTGGTATCGGTAGAATTTTTTTTAAGTCCTGTTGAGCATGGGAGATTCTTGCATTGGAATTTACTGTCAATCTAAAGATATATCATGCCTTAGTGGCAGAATTCTTTTTTGTTTTTACTGGTGGTTGGTATGTTATACATTGTAGCATTGTACGAAGAGAGATAGTGATATCTAAAAGTGTTTCTATTGGGAGAATGCAGGGGTCACATAATCTGAGTTAAGACACTGAATGTTAGTAGTTCTATTGGGGATTCTTTTGGAGAGAGATGTAGTTTTATGAATTTACTTGTCAAGTTTTCTTGACTTTAACAACTGATCACTGATTTAATAAATAACAAAAGATGTTGGTTTGCAATGTCGAAAAACATGTAATTACCTTTGGAGAAGTTTAAGTGGCATATCTAACTTTCTTCTTTGGAATTCATTTTCACCCTTCACATGCATACAATCTCTCTCTTTCAGGGCGATATTGTCCCAGTTTACTGAGGAACAAATGAGTCGATATGAATCGTTCAGAAGATCAGGTTTTCAGAAAGCTAATATGAGGAGGGTATGTCTGCTTGCTTGTTTCCGTGCAGTGGGTTACTATTCATTAGGAACAGTTAGTACATGACTATCAGATGGCTTCATTCATGTCCGCCCATTGTAAAGCTTTATTTTGCTGGAAACTGGTAGTGCATAATTTCCTCAATATATGGCATTATGACTTTTTAGGTGATTAAATGATGTATGAACGGATTAGGCATCAATGACATGACTGAACAAGGTCTGAGTAGCACGTCTTGAACATTGTCTCAACAACTTAAAATATAGTAGCTTTTACACTTTGAGAAGCCTCTGCTTCTTGTAGTCTCAAGTGGTCACAATTTTCCTTCATTATATTACCTTTAAGTATAAGCCTTAACAATTAAACATTTGTCAAAAAGTTGGGGACAAAAGTGTCTGGAGACTATGAGTATGAGCATTCTAAAGGTAACAGTTATGTGGATCTCGTGTAAATACATCTATATATGTCAAAATTTAGGAATAATCCATGTCGATGTTATTGTATATTTGTATAAACTCTCCATTTATTTAACTTGGTTCTCAATATGATTTGAAGCTTCTAAGTGTTTATGTTTTGTACTTCATGTATTCCAAGTTTCCAATTGTTCTGTTATAATGCTTTAATGAGGCACCACCAGTGGTCATTGTTAGTATGGATTTGAGCCTATAAGGGATATCGGGCCATTGTTCTCACAAAATTGTGACATTTTCCATAGCACTCCTTGCAGTTCATTTACATTATAAGCTAATCCAGTTGTCCACACAATGGCACTACTCATCAACAAGGTTTTTTTTTTTTACTGCTAACCATCTCAGCCACTTAGTTTTTTCCCTAGGAAGAGACAACTGTGCGTACCACAGTGTCACTTAAAGCCTCATTGCTCATCTCACAGGTTACAATTGCTTCCGGTACTTTTTGCTTTATGCCAATGCATGTTGTTGTCGATTCAAAATGAATGCACATAAATCCTACTGGATGTTCTAGGTTGTTTTCTCACGTGCATAAACTGTCAGTTACTTCTTCCTTTGGTTCTCCTTTGATGCCCATTATTGCTGTTGACTTCCGTTTTCTAGTTACTGGGATAACTGTTCTGTTTTTCTTTAACTATTTGTTCCAAGTGCTGCTCTCTCCTGTTCTTCCTTGTGAACGAGATAATACTGTCTTTAAACTGTCAGCTTAGTCTTTATTATGTCATGGATCCAGTGACTTTGGATTCAAGCATCTCACCGGACAGTTTCTTTTTCTTTTTTCTTTTTACTTTAACATAGGAACATTTCAAATGATGTAAAATTTCATATTCCCTGGTGCTGATCACAATAGTAGAATAACAATAATAGAATCCAAAACTTGGGTTTTTTTTTTTCCTCTTTCTTGGAACAAATCTCTACCTCCTTTTTAATAAATGTGATAGAATAGAGATGTGAAATCTAAAAAGTTTATTGCGCTAAAAGAGAGTTGGTTTTGCCGAGAGTTATTCATGCATTTCTCTATGTTCCTACCAGCATAATGCTTTATATAAATATTTTAATAGGAAAGAAAAGATATGTAGTCCTTCTCATGCTCTCACTGAGGATCATTGTCTTTTGACTCTATAGACTAGTGCACGCTCTTGGCAAGGGAATCGAGGAGTTGTTCTGTTATAGGATGTGCACTTAATCCCCTTTAAGAGGAGCCAGTGCAAACTGTGCAGATGGCAGTCAATTATTTTGTGTGGTTGATGGATCCTCTGATTTGGAATATCTAGCATCCACATGTGCAGCTCCAGCTTTCTGAAGAGAACGAAGAATAGAGAATCCTCCACATAGTAGAAACATATAAGCATATATGACGACACATTGCTTTCCTGGTTAACTGTTGTGGGGATACAATACCCCATAAGTTCCGATGATCGGGTGACATGGTTGTGCCAACATAGTCGTGAGCATTAAGTTAAGCCTTATTAACTCCTAGCAAATACTATCCTGGCACCTTTTATTAAAAGTGACACTGACAGCATGAGAACATTGTATAAAGATCTTTATCTAAATCAGTTTATTGTCCCAAGTATCAGCAAATGTTTGTCGTGGTGCGCAGCCAATGATAAATTGAGGCAATTGAAAGCCTAAAATAAATAAGACTTCGTTGGAACCTTGTATTTGGTTATGTTTTGAAGACTTCAATGTTTAATTACTATATTTATATTTCTACAGCTATTGGCAAGCATCATAGGAAGTCAAAAGGTTTCTATGCCCATGACAATTGTGATATCTGGAATAGCCAAAATGTTTGTTGGAGAACTCATAGAGACAGGCAAGTAATACTGAATTAACAGCTTATGGTTTAGTTCAACTTCCATGAATGCTTTTGGAATCTTTTCTGTAATTTGTGTATTTACATATTTGATTAGCAAAAAGCTTTAACTGTAGCAAGCATCACATTTTTGTGCAAAATCCTGACTGGCTTTCTGCATATTTCCTTGTCTTGATGGAAAAATTGATGCTAATATTAGTTGTTTCCTCCAACCATCGCCCATCTCTGTGAGGATACAATATTATATGAGTTCTGAAGGGTAGGTTTTGTTTGACTTGAGGAAATAAATGTTAACTGCTATTCTCTTTTTGTTGAGGAATAATGTATTGTATATCCCCTTAGCTCACTCTTCATCGTCATTTTTGGACTTCCTATGTTAGACTAACTTACCAAATATGTTAGAATGCACAATTAGCAAGTATGAAAGAAAAATCCTAAAATTTTATATTTCCATTGGATAGTCGTTAGATACGCTGACACTAACTTTACCAAATATGTCAGAATGCACAATTAGCAAGTATGAAAGAAAATTCTTAAAATTTCATATTTCCATTGGATAGTCGTTAGATACGCTGACATAGCCTAAAAATTTGTAACGGATTCTAGATGTACCAAAGATTGTGCAAGACTAGAAGTTAAAAATCTGCCTGAACTATGTGTCATAATTTCATCTGATTTGAAGAGAATTTATATTATTTATCTTATTTCTTAATGAAGAACAATGACTATTCTGGTAAAATTTGAATTATAGAACTTGGAAGTATTTTATATTCTTGTGTTAGCTGTTTGGTAGTGTTATCTCAATTTATTAGTTTTACCAATGAGATATCCATAATGTTTAATATGGTTTTCAAGATTCACCATATAGACTAAGCTTTTAGTAGATATCAATCTAATGCTTTTGATGGGGGTTTCTCTCTTTATGCACGTTACTCTTTACGTCTAAACTATTTCTCCATTGATTTGGGGTTTCAAGCCAGGTATTTGTGTAACTTAGCTGACCATTTCTAGATTTAATACTAAATATTTGAATTAGTCAACTTTTACCTGTCTTTGGATATAATACAAACTATTATCATGACCTATTAGTCCTAAGCGCTCATCTCATCTACGTAGCCATCGTAGATTGCTGATAAGCAGGCATTGACTATGTCCAATAGAATTATTGTACTTCAAAGGTATTTTTCATATATAAATTACTTCAAGATATATACTAAACATTTGATATTTAGTCAAACTTTTACCTGTCCCTTATCCATCTATTTCTTTATACAAAAATTCAAGAAAAGAAGATGACAATGGACTCTTCTAGGTCTCATAATTGAAAACTTCTTGTTTCCTAATTACAGGGCAACCATTCTTGTAAGTATTCATCATTTTCTCCCTTTATAAGTGTCTACTTATCTTCCTGAAACATAAGAAAACAGCTGATGTGATATTTTCTAAATTTGCTCATGTATATGCCTTCACAGGTAGGATGATTATGGCAGAAAGAAAGGAAATGGGGCCAATTAGGCCATGTCACATACGAGAAGCATTTAGAAGGCTGAAGCTTGAAGGTAAGATACCTAAAAAATCGGTGCCGAGGCTTTTTCGATGAAGTTTTCAAGCTCTTCTGCAAGATAGAATCCTCTCAATTTTTTGGTTGATGGTCTGCAGATAGTAAAATGACTACATTTGGTGAGGTAGTTCAATTTAGATGCATTTGATTTGTATATAGTGAACTTTGCATTGGTTTTTTTTTTTTTTTTGGGGGCATAAAATATATTGCTAGTGCAATATTCAATCATATATCAGCTCGACAAAATTGTGAAGACTGAGCTTTTTTGCTTTCTTTGAGACCTCTAAATTAGTTTTCATCATTTCTTTGTGTTCATTTGACAGTTGTATGTGTTATGTTGTTTACGAAAGGTCAGATTTTGCTTTACTAGAATACATGTCAGGAGCTAAATGCCTCTTTTGTTCTTTTAGGGCGTGTTTGGATTTCAATGGGGTTAAGAGAAGTTAAGGTAAACTAGGTGAGAGAAGAGAAGGGAAGGGAAGGGAGTTCCCTTCACTTTGTTTACACTCCAATTTGGAGGGTAACAAATTTTATGCTATTATGAGGTGAACTAAGGGGAACTAGGGTGAATAACTTCACCTCCTAAATGTTCCCAAACAAGGTGAATGATTCCCCTAACTTCCCTTCTCCCTTATTCCCCTCAATCTACACAAGCCCTTAAGTAGAAGGGTCAATTTCACTAAACCCCTTTAAGTTTCGCGTTTTTTTAGATAATCTCCCTTAACTATTTTAATAGGTGCAAATTTTCCCTTAAATATGAGGGTTTTACATATAACCCCCCAGAACATTCCACTAAAGTCCTAGAAGATTTTCCACTTTAATTTTTCAAAGTAGCATCATGAAGTCTAATGTGTCATGTGCCAAGCACGTGACCAAAAAAGAAGGGAAATGCCCCTCAGCACTCAAAAATTCACCTGTTTATTCGTTTTTATTATTTTCATTATCTTTTAGGTCTTATTGGTATTTCTGCAATTTTTCCCCCCTTCATGTGCTTGGAATAGGACAAGGTAGATTTGAGGGTGTTAATTTAGCGGGTTAAAGTGAACAATTTTCAATGGTTTTAGTTGAATAGAACAAGTTTAGAAGGGTTAGTGAAAAACCCCTCAAAGTTAAGGGGAGTTTTTGTACCTATTAAAATAGTTAAGGGAAATCTAGAAAATGGTCAAACTTAAGGGGTTTTGTGAAATTTACCCTAAGAAAGCAAAAGTATATACATTTTTAGGAGTCTTCAATAAAACCCATGATAAATTGCAAGTAACTTACCTCATATGTGCCTTAAACCTTTAGTAGCATTTAATAACCTCAGGTTACTTTTTTTTAGAAGAATAAACTAAGATAATTCCATCTCTCCCCTTAAGCGCTGAAAACACCAAACAAGGTGAGGGATGATAATTGTTATAGAAGTTACAAGTGAAGGGGTTACCTGCAATTTACCCACAAACGTCCAGTTTTGATTGCAGCATCCAGCAGATGAGGGACAAAACTAGGAGCACACGTGCACAAGCTGCACATACATTGTTCTTGAATCTTGATGGATATCTCACACGCTTGCCACACAAGCGGAAGAGGGTACATATAAAAACAAATAGGGATATGGATTTTGGCAGCCAGCACAAAAAAATCCAACACCCACCGGCAAATGGATCCAAAGAGTCCCAAAAGCATGATCGCTCCTCTACAAGAAGCAAACAAAAAGTCTAGCACCGAAGCGGATTCTGCTCCTCATAGCTATTGATTCTTGTAGCCGTTGATTGATTAATAGAAGAATTTGATTGTTTTTATCGATTGTAAAGTGTAAATGATTGGAATTTCTAAACAAACTATCATTGTACATTACTTTCTATTAAAAATAATAGACATTTTCATTAACTATATATAAAAGCCCTGAGGGCTTCATCGACCAGCCTGCTTTTTTCGCCAGAGCAGCCTGCTTCAGCTCCTCCGATGCTCCAGATAATTCTTAGGGGGGTTATTGGTTGGGACAAATTAGGGCTAAGTGGGAAAATTGTTCGAATGGGATAATTTTATCCTTTTAGGATATTTTGAATGGGATAAAGTGGGATAAGTTGGGATAATTGGATAATTTGAAGCTTTGATTTGACAATTCATGTGGGATAATTGATGATGTGGCACCTTATTAAAATATAATATTTATTTATTAATTAAGTCTAAATTAATTTATCCAATTGGTTTAGTATATTATTTAATATGTTATTATAATATAATATATTATTTTACTTTATACCAAAATATAATATGTTATATTATAATTACTAATTAATTATAACTATGTTTAATGTTATGAATTAATATTTTATGTTATATTATAATAATATGATATATTATATAATAATTGATATAATATATGAACAATATATTTAATATAATATTTCAATAATGTAATATTTAATTTAATATAAATATAAATATTATAATATTTTATTTTATTAAATATAACATTATTAAAAATATTATATTATTATTATTATATAATATTATATTTTATGATAATTACTATAATTTATTTATCCAATAGATTTTATATTTTATTTAGTATGTTATTATAATATAATACATTATTTTACTTTATACTTAAATATAATATAATTAATATTATTAATTATTTATTATATTATAGTATAATAGTATGCCATATTATATAATAATTGATGGAATATATGAAATATGTAATGTAATATTTCAATAATATAATATTTAATTTAATATATTATAATATATTATTATATTGGTTTAATATAATACAATATAATATTATATTAACTATAGTAAAATATTAACTACAACTAATATTTTATAATATATATTATTACATTATTATATAATATTATAATAATATAATTTAACATTATAATAAATATATTGTACTATTTTATTATGATATAATATACTATGTGATATTGCATAATAATATATAATAATATAATAGAATAAATTATACATAAAATAAATAATAATAATATTTTATTCTATTACATGATAATATAATATAATATAATATATTGAATATATTATTATTTTATGTTTTATATATCATGGTATATATTTATAATATAATTAGCATGTATTAATTAAATAATATAAAAATATTTCAAAATTATCCCAATTACCTTCAAAATGGAACATAATTGTTCCAATATGGAGGATGGGGTAAATTTTTATTATTGGGGTAAAAAATTTGTACATGAGTGGGATAATTTTATCCCAAGTGGTGAAATTGTCCCACTAGTGTTCCAACAAACCAATAACACTAAAAGGTATTATCCTTGTTCCATTATCCCAATGAATAACACCATAAAGTAATCCCAAAAATTATCCCATTATCCCCCCAAATGTCCCAATGAATAACCCTCCCTCCTAGCGATAACTTGAATTAGGCTACAACTAGACGACCAGCCCAAGTTCGAGCCCACCCCATACTTACCCGTGTCGCTCATTTGTGTACAGAGCTCACTTCTGCCACAACTGTTGGACCCCACAATTACACGTGCTAGTTGTTCGTCTACAGAGCTCACACTATGTGGCCCAAGAATTGGTGAGCCCAACCCTTACTCATGTGAGGGGTCCTATAAGTATAATTTAGATGATACTTGGACTTGGATAATAATTCATTCAGACAAGTTTTGCACCTACATTCTTCACTTAATTGCATCCGGGCCTCCACTACGTGTAAAGAGCTCATACAAATAGCTGCACGCATCCGGGCCTCACACATACACAGTAATACACTCTAATGGTCTGGTGCTAACTATATGTCTCACACACTCATAACAAGACATCAAAAAAGCATCAAATCAGAACTAGATCGTGCTTATTATAAGCATAAAGACAAAATACCTTCTTAGTGGTTTTAATTACCAAATAATTTAAGTCTACATGTAAACCACTATTGGATATCTACTACTTTTCCACTCTTAAAATGGATCCAAATGTATCACATACTAATCACATGTTGAGGACATGATATAAGTTAATGAAAAATCTCCCCAATAGAATATGGACGGGGTATCGAAGCGAAATGTGTTTGAAATTCTAGGTATCGAAGTGTTAAAGAAATACATTGAGTTTCAAAGTGAAATGGGATCAAAACTATGGGGTATCAAAGTGTTAGAAAAATATGGCAGAGGTACAAAAGTGAAAATAAGTCACCGAATAATCAGAAGGGATTTTTTAATATATTACTCCCTTCAATCTTTCCTATTTTGAAATTAATACTTCAAATCATCGAAACTATTTTGAAATTAATACTTCAAATCATCGAAACTTCTATTAGGCCCCTTAATTCTTATAACTTGTTTTAACTAGATCCCTCAATTACTAATTTCACGATTGATAGTAATCCAAATATTTCTATTTACTAGAATAATAGTAATATTTAGCTAAAACCCAAATTTACTTTACAATTCAAGTTTTCATAATAATGAAAATAAAAAGTAGAGCTATGTGTATGATCCGAACGGTTAGGAGGTTCCAATATGGCTCCCACAATTTTCAGTTCAATTCCGGATGGGTTATCAAAAAAATGAACATGTAACGCATGAACGTATAAAGAGAGAGACTGAAATATTCATTACTTTTGTAAAATTGTTATTTTCCTCATTTTGATGATAAAAGAAGAAAGCTCTGTACAAGCAAGAAAAAACTAGAGCTCAACTCAACTCCACCATTACAAAGGGAGGGATCTTACTCATCGAAATTCATCCACCCCCTTCAAAAACTTTGGAGGACAGCCCACCAACAACTCAACTCAAGGAAAAGATTAAAAACTTAAAAACCCATTAAAAGAAAAACAAGAAGCAAAGACAAAGAAATTGAAGAGAAGAAACTGAGGGATCCTTTTATAGATTAAAAGGTTACAAATTTCAATCTCCACCTCAGCCTTAGCCTTCCTTTTCATCTCACCATAATAAATACACTTTGTATACTCATTCAGAATCACTATCCATGCTCTCCATGCCCTTTAATCCCCTTCGTTTCTGTAACACAATATCAAAACAAAATATAATTCTCATTCAAACATGTACACAAATTGGCAGGTAAACTTTAAGATAATCAAATGATTTCTTAACTACTTTCTTGAAAAACAATCAAAAACTTTATTCATTGCAAAAAGGATAAATAGCACTTATAAACCCTATTGTTCCACCACCTACTACTTTTCAGATATATATACCCCCTACTTAACATAGTTATATTTGGTTGCCAGAAAATACCCGAATATAAACCTTTAAAATTCAAAAACAGCGCTACTTTTTCAATGATTTGACCAAATCCCTGCTTTAATTAACCTCTTCCAATTGTATTTGGTAGGTTTTATTTTTAAATTAATGAAACTTCAAGGGTATACAAGTCACTCAAATGAACATGTAACAACACATGGGAATATTCCTGGAATATTCCGATAGTTTGCTGACGGAACGTGCTAACTTGTAACTTTGGTAAACTATAGGGTATTTTCTTGCTATCGAATACAAATGGGTATATAAGTGAAAAGTAGGTGAAACAATAGGGTACATAAGTGCTACTTTAACCTTCCAAAAATGCACAGTAAATTTTCATGGAGTTACTTTTCCAGGATAAATGGAAGTTGTCTGTGTAATAAAGATTTTTATTTTATTTTTCCGTTCTTTTCCTTTTTTTTTGACCCAAGTTGACATTTGTAAAAGAAACATCATGGCCCCACGCTGACGAAAATGTGCATAGGCCCAATGTTCTCTGTTTAATTAAACTGTCTACGTGTATAATAATAATGAGTCAAATAAATAAAAGCCAAGCTCACATGCTAGAAGAGTTTGGGACCCAGGTAAAGACTAAAAGAGCGACTTTGTTTCCATCAATTTTTAATTATCTTATATTTAATATTTGGCACCCAACTCCATTTCCCCACTTTTTTATTTTTATCACGCTTTTCCTATTTGCTGTTCTATCGTGGCCTTTCGTGCACCTTTCACTCTCACGAGCAAAACAATCCACCCTTTATTACAAAATAAAATCAGAACACACCCAAAATTCCACCTACTCTAAGGGGTCATATGGGTCCCACTCGCTCTGAAAATTTCACGAGAAGCATTGGGTGCGCTTACCATGATGACTCAAATATAAAAAGTACAGAACAGAAAGAGAAAAAGGTGGGAGAAAATACTGCCTTAATTATTCCTCCAATAAAAGGGGCATCTTGCACATAACCCCCTAATCTAAGCTAAAATATAAGCACTAACAAGTAATGAACGTCACACAAAATTTAAGGTATCCTATGCTCTGACCAAATAAGCAAATATCAGGAATTCATAACAAATGGATGAGCTCATCTAGATGACATTCTAGAGAAATTCACATGCAAAGAAAACCCTCTTGCTGCTTGTTATTGATTTATGCATTTTATTTCAATTAGCATCCACGTTCCTCCCTAGTTATCTATCAAGTGTGTAAAGTGCCTATGCCTATGGTTTATTTTCCATACCAACTTTATATAATATAATATCTATTTATACAAAGAATAAGGGCATGTTTGGCAACTAGTTATTTCACGATTCCTTAAAAGTTACTTATTACTTATTTTCACTTATATTTTATTAAAGGACAAGATAGTCTTTAAGCATTAATAAGTAAGTCTACTTACAAGTGACCCAAAAAGAAAAGTTAAAGAATCTCAATTGGTATATTTTTCGAGTTATAAATTAAAAATAGGTAAATAAATAAACTTTACCAAACATGATCTTGAACCTTTATAATTAAAAACACACTTATGAGCTAAAATAAGTAGGTTGTCTCTAAATCATTTACCTTCTTCACACATCTTTTCTCCCTCACTTCATACCGTCCTCTCGTCAAATCTGAAAGCCACATCCCTGGAAATACATACTGCCCACCACTAAAACATTAGTAAATAATATCATTACACTAAATTTATTCAATTACAATAATAACCTTCATAATAACTATAATTACCTGAAGATTTTTATCAATATTTTTAGCCCTCTTCTTAGGCCTCTGAGGCAACTTAGTCCCCTTCATCGCCAAAAAATCATCCTCCTTCTCCTTCCTCGATAGAGATATGTAAATCCTCGGCCATTCAAACGGCCTCATCGCCGCCGTCGTTGCCGCCGTGGCCCCACCGCTGCCGCTGCCTGCCGCTTCTCGATCCGACGGATGTTTCGAAACATCCGGGTCCAACCCAAACCCGTTAGCGGCCGCCGTCTTGCCGTTGTTATGGGCGAGGGATTTCTCCGGCGGAGATGGAGGTGATCGCTTGTCGGATCGAGGGTGGCCGTTCGATTTATCTTCAACGGTCCTGATCAACATCAAGAGTTTGGTGAGAGAGGGAACAAGGAGGAGCCCAAAAGAGAAGAGTATAAAGAATGATGGTAAGCATGTATGGTATCATTATATATAATGGGAATTAATAAGTAGTGGTGGGTTGGGTTCCCTCGTTGCTTTTTATTGTACTAATGAGGAAAAACAATTAAGTGAAAAAAGAAGGGTATTTGGTAAATTTTCCAACCATTGATCTATAAAGTCTACTACCACATGTCAGATCTAAAAAAATAAAAATGCCCTATATTCTAAAATCTAAAAATGAATCAAAATATGATGCGATATATACTCTAGATAAGGTAGAAGGGAGAGAGAGTTGAATCAACGGTAATAACACAGTCAATACGGATTAAGTATCGAAGTCAATCCTTATAATAATTAACAGCATTAATCACACAAACTAAACAAATCAGACAAAAAACTAATTATTGCAGATTCAATTGAAATTTGACTAAATAAAAGGTAAAGTTCCCCTTTTCCTCCCCATACTCACAAAGATTCTTCATAACTAATAATAATCTTAAAAGAATAAACGCCCAACAGAGAGCAACATAACAAATAAGAAAATATTTCTTAATTAACCCAAATTACAGATAAGAATCAAAACCCAAATCCTCATAATTAACAGCATTAACTCACACAAATTAATAATAATCTTCATAATTAAAACGAAAGATTAAAGCTTTACCTGTTATGATTAGTGTTCGTAGAATCCCTCGACGGCAAGCAGTCCCTCCGGCTCGCCGCCCTCGGCGGGGGCATCGCCGACGCGTCGGCGGCGGCCACGGCGGCCATCCTCTCGGCGCCGGCGAGGGCCGCCCGCCGTTGGATCTTGATATGCGGCCTCGGGTAGACCGAAGAGTCATCGGCAGCCGTCCGATGGTTCTCGGCGGCTCTCGACCCCCTCGACCTCTTGTTGTGGCCCCACTGGAGCAGGACGTCGGAGCGAGTTCCGTTGAGCTGGGGTTTGGGGTTCTCCGGCGAGCCGGAAGGGGAGGGGAAGTGGGGGAAGTGGGTTTGGGTCGTCGGGTTTGCGGATCCGGATCCGGATCGGAACCGGAGGGGCTCGTCGTCTTTGTAGGCTTTGATGCTGGCGGGCTTTCGGAGGCAGTCTGGGCTTACTCTCTGATATCTGTTTGTCAATCAAAACAGAACAAAAAAAAATTAGGTAAATTTTTGAAGGAAAATTAAAAAAAAATAAGACAAATTGGGAAACAAATAACAGTAATAGGATCAAAATTAAGAGAAAAATAAAAGAAATGGAAATCGTGGAGCTTTGTAATGAGGAAGAAGATTAGAGTGCGTATCTCAGTGAAATATCATAAATTGTCTCAAAAATAAGAAAAAAAATGAAAGAATTGCTGCCCGTTCTTCTTCATTGCGAAGAGAAGCCAGAGGTTAAGTAGGTAATTGGAATAAAAATAGTGTAAATTTGAAAACTTGGAGATCTACAGACGGGAAACTTGGAAAAAAAAGATGGAAATCTCATGAAAAGAATGAGGAAATTATGCCAAATTTGGCAAAATCCAAAGAGGGATATACTACTGTTGGTACTGGAAAACAAAGATCCAAATTCAATCAGACCGTAAATCGAAAGAAAATAGGGGGGAAAAGAACAAATCTTTATCAGTAAACTCCATAGCCCGATTCATTCAAAGATTAAACAAACCAAAACAGAGAAGAAACCTCAACTCTAAGCATCAAATTGCACTAAGAAAGCAAAAATTGACGAAAATAGCAAGAATCAATAAACAACAGCGTGAGGCCATAAAAGAGATTTCCAGCCAGAAACCGGCGATATTAGAGAGAAAACAAACAGATCGATCTTAATCTAGAAACAAATCAACGTAAATGATCAAAAAGAAAAACTCTCGAAAATTGACAAAAGCTTGAAGCCGAATCCAGGAGAGATAAAGAGAGGAGTAGAGTTAGGCAGAGATCTGAGCAAACCTCATCATGTCCAATGCAAATTGGTTTCTATAAACGGAAATCCCCTCAGTTTATCACGATATCGCATGGTTCTCTTCAGAACCTCTCATCAATGGCGACCTCCAGCGAATCAAAATCTCTCCTTTAGCAACAAAAGAGAGAGAAATACACAAAATTTTCTTTTATTTTCTTGAAATAAGTTGGGTTCAGAATAAGAAAGAAGAACTACAGAGAGAGGGAAGAGGAGGAAGAAGAAAGCGCCAGCAGCGATGAAGAAGGAATTGGGGTTGAAATAGCGGCTTTAATCCAAAGCTTAATTCCCATTTTGCCCCTCCGAATGGGGGCATATTGGGAATTTCAGTTTCTTTTTTTGTGGGACCCCTTTGGGTTGGGTGTTACGCTCATCTCAAACCTAATAATCCCCAATTGGATTCCCAAAGTTCAAGGCGTTTGATATTATCGCTCCATTATGACACATCGTGCACGCTTCTCACGTGAGTGCGTTGTGTACAGACATAGAGTGAAAATATCAGCAACAGGAATTGCATAACGGTGGTTTCACCTAGGGCAACATCGCTAAGCAAATGATATTCCTACTCCCCGTATTTAATAACCTACTCCCGTATACTTGTTAGTAATGAAAGGGCCGAAAGAATTCTCATGATGTTAGTCAACCTTAATCCAATCCGGTAATTTTTATTATGAGTGTAGACTAGTTGAGTGTGGATTGGAATAAGATCAACTTACCTAACATGACAAGTAAAATATAATTTGGATCAAAAATCTGATGTATATATATATGTCAATCAGATAATTAAAAGTATCCTCACGGATAGATTTGAGATTAATTTTGCTGATGCAAAGTTTAATCATAGGTTTTCATATATTT
Organism: Asparagus setaceus; assembly: GCA_012295165.1. Classification (NCBI taxonomy): domain Eukaryota; kingdom Viridiplantae; phylum Streptophyta; class Magnoliopsida; order Asparagales; family Asparagaceae; genus Asparagus; species Asparagus setaceus. Next base: position 56,054,421 of record CM022703.1, on the reverse strand, counting down.
CAAATCTATTGATGGACTTATTTAATAATTTCATAGTTTTTAATATTTTTATGTTATATATATATATAGTAGTTGACTACAATCCACTTAAGTGGATAAGCAAAAGTGTCCTCCTAACTTTTTCTCCCATGGATTTCCTTAGTATCCATGAAAGATATGAGCTCCATTTTTATTTGTTCCTATTACAAATCTCAAGAGAAGATGAAGGGTTAAAGAGTTAGGAGGACGAGTTGCTCTATCCACTTAAGTTTATAGAAGCTTAACTCTATATATATATATATATATATATATATATATATATATATATATATATAGAGAGAGAGAGAGAGAGAGAGAGAGAGAGAGAGATGAGCTCCTATCAACTTAAGTGGATAAGAGCTCTTGTCCACTAAACTTTTTATCCACTCAATTTGTGTTTAGATTTATGCCATCAAGAGATGCACAAATCTCAAAAGACTTTTCATATTTTCATGGATCCCAAGGCAACATCAATGAATAAAAAAATTGATGGATGACTATTTCCTATCTACTTAAGTTTATAGGAGCTTTCCAACACACACACATATATATATATAGTAAAGCTCCTATAAACTTAAGTTTAAAGGAGATTTGATATATATATATATATATATATATATATATATATATATATATATATATATATATATATATATATATATATATATATATATATATATATATATATAATGATGGATATGAGGTGGCCATTTCTTAAATGAGTTCTTAAGAGATAGAGTGGTGAGGCCCACACATTTTATGTGACTAGAGGTGGAAACCATGGCATGGCCATCTTTTGATAAATTTCATTTAGTAAAATGGTATGCATCATATATATTATTTCATATATATATATATATATATATATATATATATATACACACTGTAGCATATATTTGTTATCTTAATCTATATATAATTAATTTTAATGGATGTAAATTGATAATTTTGCTTACTAAACATTTTTTGACATATATGTTTATAATTAATAACAGATACAAATATTCATATTAGATTCATTTCTTTTTTTTTTATTCGTTATAATATTGATATTGATGTCACGCATGCGTGCTGCAGACCAAAGCTTCCAGCTCTCTCCATAAAAAAAAAGGCAGTCCATGCGTGAGCACTACAAAATTGGGTGATTTTATCAGATACCTCTAATGAAACCTGATTAAGCTTCCGTGGCACGGATGTCTGAACGGTTACGACCGTTCGATGAAGATCTGAAAAGTTTTCGTGATCTGACGGCTGTGATTAAATATCGTCGTCCGAGATTATTATTACAACAACAATTCATAATTTTACCTTTATGATTCAGTCCAGGACCATAAAACAGCCAGCGGTTTTGATTTTGGTGGGCGCTCGGTATTGGTTAACTTAAGCTACACCGACAGAAAAGTCAAGCCCTTTCACTTAGAAGAATCTGAGCCTTACAGTTAAACAATCTTGATGAGGTGGACGGAGGTGATCAAACTTTGCGCGGGTTACCGCCTGCGAAGCTTGTGATTGCATCTGGGACCCACAAATGGTGACTCGGATAAGATACATTCATGACTTTGTAATAAGAAGCACAAAAATTATCATATATCCTATGGAGGAGTATTCTCTGTAGAAATTACCCTCTAAATTTTAATATTTACAAAATTGTCCCCTAAAATCTGTCACGTTAAGTTTTTCTACCTCTTCCATTTACTAATTTTAGTTTTTAAATGGAAAATTTTTGCAAACCTATTAGAATATATTAGAAAATCGGGCATTACCTTGCTTAAAAAGCAACATTACTTTAGAGCGGTAGAAACACCTAATATGCTAGTTTTGAGGAGTAATTTTGCAGATACCAAAATTTGAGGGTTAATTTTGTAATTATTAAATATTTGAGCGGTACATATGGAAAAACCCCTATTGCTGATGTGTACATCATAATTTTTTCTTACCGTTCTTGGATACATGATAAAAGTTGAACGATTTGCAGAAGAGTTTAAAAAATTTGCAAGCGAAAGGAAAGAGATGTTGAGGGCATCCAATGGAGAGAAAAGCTTTCACACATATGTGCTTGCATAAAATAGAAAGCTTCATGTTATTTGTGCTTATGCATGATAGAAAACATTATAAGAGATTATTATTTGGATGAGTGAATTCAGTTATATGCGGATTGCACATTTTGGGGTGCATATAAATTGTCAGAAATTATGCAAGTCTGTGAGTGTGATTAACTGAGAGATAGTGCAAAAACTATAATAATTTTTTAGTTAATTAATAGTTCTAATGGATCGTGTCAATTGAGATAAACTCAAAGTACGAATTTGATGTACTCAAACAAAAAAATAATTTATGTACTCAGGCTACCGCTGGTGCTGGATGTATTCAAAGCATTTGTTCTTGCCCCAAGTTTGATTGAGAAAAAATGATACAAAAAAGTCTAATGCACACTGTAGAGAGTTAAACAGATGCATTCATATACAGCACTCTTGATGCTTTTTTAGATTATAGGTAAACTTCACAAAACCCACAGAACTTTGGGGTGTTTACCAAAAGAAACCCCAAACTTTGTTTTTAGAGGGTGAGGTGAGGAACAAAACTAAAAATTCTCTCTGATAGGAAATTTTTAGAGGGGAATATGAGATTGGGTACAATGAAGATTTGGATCCCCTCCAATTAAATGGTAATTAGAAAGTATCCAATTCCTCAAATCATTGTCACACATTTCGAATTCAATGGACGCAATTAAGTCGCGTAGGATTCCACTATTGTGATATTGGTTTTCAAATAATAGTGGTGCAATAGTGATTTTTGGAAAAAATAGTGGTTTTCAAAGTCATAGTGGTTTTATATCGTGATCTAATCTTGCCCCCTTTAATTCGAAATGTATGACAATAATTGAAGAAATTGGATACTCACCAATCACCACATTGGAGAGGATTCGGATCCGTAGAGGGAGGTGAAGAGAGAGAAAGCAAAAAATGAACTAATGTTGAGGAGAGAGAAGAATCCCTACGATTGGGAGTTCAGTGTGAAGGCAAAGTTGTGGGTGAGGAGTTTTGTGGGAAACAATCCAAACATTGGGGGGTTTGTGAAATTTACCCTTAAAGAAAGGGAAACAAGACAACCAAACTTTCTCGAAACACATTATACATAGGTACTATTTCAACTAGCACCAACCATGCTGTTTCTAGTTTCAGCCATAATCTTCAAACCTTCTATTTTAATTTAGCTCGGATTGCCTCCAAAGATGTTGTCATTAGTTTGTCATATCCATAGCATTTATTTGGCATACTAAACGTGATATGAGGAGGTGAATTTTTTTAATGATGGCAATGATGTTGGAGTAAAGCTTAGTTAATTTCAAAAGATGTTAATGCTTTGGCCTCCCCCCACGCCATTTCTTTTGGTGGTTATGAAGTGACAATGTTCATAAGGAGATGGTAAATTTTGAAAATGTCAAGATTACCCCATGTTTGGTATAATCTTTGGTACCAAACTCTGCTCATCCTTAGGAGTTGTTTACTTGTTTGGTTCTGTGAAAATGAAGTAGCAAAAGCAAAAACAACAGCAAGAGATCCTATTTAGTTGTTGTATCAAAAATAGAAGTCTAATAAGGCAACATTTGGTTCGTTGATCACGTTGCAGGGATGTTAAATCTGGGATTATGTGAGATCGAGATATTAAATTTCATTTTTCACATTTCATTAGTTTATTTTGGTTCATCACTTGATTGAGATTAAATTTAAAAAAAAATCCAAGTTACCAAAAGACTAGAAAAAATTGATTTAGGAATTAACAAAGGCAGTACGTTACTAGAGGAATCCGGAGAGAAATGACCTAGAGAGTGTAAGTTCATTAAAAGGGAGGAAAACCGTTGGAGTTTCTAACTTGTAAGATATACTAGTGTTACACTCGCGCGATGCTGCGAGATATTTTTAATGGTACATCTTTTTAATTAAAAAGATGTTGATTCCAAATATATAATTGTTCATTAAAAAGAATCAATAATTTTTATTCTTGAGATAAAATAGATAAAATGAGTGCCATAAAAGAACCCATAGCCTATTGGCTATTGAAAAGAACAAATAAGAAGTTATCCTAAAACTATAAATATCAAAGAAGAAAACATTTATCAAAAAAAAAAAAAACTACTTAAACAGGTAGTAGTTATTTATAGTAATATTTAATTAACTTAAAAATTGTGTGGGTGACCTGGACATTTGGGAGATTGCAATATGGCTCCCATGGTCTTGGGTTTGATTTCGGGTTGGGTTATAAAAAAAAATTTAACTTAAAATTTTCCCGAAAAAAGGAAAAAAAATTCTTTTCTATTTTTATAGATGAGCACAAAATAAAATAAAGAAAAATCAAGTGAATTTTAAGGTACTGCCTATGTAGAATAACACCCAAGATGAACAATAATTAATCACACATTAAAATGCAAGTGAAATGAACTTACTTTCCAAGTATGAAAATATATAATAGAGCTTGAAAGTACTTTCAACAAACAGGTGAAATATGTTTGCAAGAGGCCTATTGTATGAAAATGATGTTATTTTGTATATAATACTGGGAGAGGTTATGAAGGGGTTATGATTAATGAAATTGATGGAAATAATAGGTGTTAAATGGAGGCTATTAAAAGGTAGTTAAATGTGTGAGATTAAAGAATTTGAATGAGCTTCAATTAAGGCGGTAGAGATGAGGAGATTTGAGATTGTGATAGAGAGAATGTGAGAGATTAAAACGCACAAAAAGTTTTTTTTCCTTTTGGAACATTTGTCCTGTCATATAATACACAATTAGCATATCATACATAATAAAGAGGAAAATGAACAGTCAACATCCATAGGACTGATTCTTGAGTAAGGATTTTGAAATTTTGAGTGATTAGTTTTTTGAGTTAAAAGGTTGAGGGGTTAGTTTTAGAAAAAGAAAAAGTAAAAAGTAAAAAGTAAAAAAATAAAATAAAAATGTCAAAGTAACCACAAGTTGCCAAGTGGCAATCTAGGGCCTTACTTTTGTATATAGTAAGTATAGATAGATAATTTAAAAAAAAGAGTTATTCAATTTGTATGTGTTATTTTGGTAATAAATTTAATTACCTTTTCCTCATGATATAAATTGTCGTGCTAATAATATAATAATGTAGTGCACTAACAATATATATATATAAATCACCGCTCTACTATGTGGATGATTTGGAACAATTGAAATCAAGTGGTTTACGAAGGGAAGTGTCTTCACCAAGAACTTATTTTACCTAGAGTTGAAGAATATTTGAAAGAATTCTAGGATGCTAATAAGAGTCTTCCAAGAGCCCCGAGACCGAGAGTTAAGTGGCGTGGTCCTAAGGAAGGTATTTTGAAATTAAATGTCGATGCTGTAGTAGACGTTGATCGAGATTGTGGTGCTATAAGTGTGGTCGTCCATGATTACACTGGTCGTGCGATTCTTGCTTTGTCTAAATTTGTATCCTCGGCGTTTGACGTACCCTCTATAGAGGCTTGGGCTATTGTTAAAAGCATGAAGCTAGCCAAGGATCAATCCACGTTGAATATTGATATTGAATCCGATGCAAAAATAGTGATGCATCAAGGCTAGTAGGACTTGCTTAAATAGGCTCGCTAATTTTCTCCAAGAGATTCGGGAACTGGAGTCGATGTTTCCTCGTTGCTCTTTTCTCTTACGCCTCGTTTGGTACGCAGGAATAAGTGGGAATGGAATACAATTCTCACTCTTTATTCATGCCTACCAAACACGATGTATTTTTAGATGCTAGAATTGCTATTCCCACTTCTTATCAATTCCCACTTTATGTGAGAATTGTCATTCCCAACCATTTAACAAGGAATTAATATTCCCACTTAAGTGGGAATGAAAATAATCAAATAATTCCCGATTATACCCTCCTTAAAAGATACGAATAGATATAAATTCCCATATGAAAAAATTTTTTATAGAAAAAATATTATTAGATGCTCGTACAAATATACAAATAGATATAAAATATTAAAATACTTGTTCTACCTTGCTCGTATTATTTTGCTCGTATTATTTGATGGATATTTTTATTAGAATTTGGATATTTCTAATAATATTTTGAATGTGATAGTTTATGCATATAAAATTTTAAACTATAGATACTATAGTTTATATTAATTTTGGACATGGGCATTATTAGAAAACTAAATTTTATTCTCACTTTGTGAATAAATAATACCAAACGTGGGAATGAGAATAAGATTGTCATTCCCGTTTCATTCTCTAAACGCGCCCAAATATGAGAATGAGAATTAACATTCCATTCGTATCATTATTCATTCTAAGCTTCTTCGTTACCGACGACTCATTAAAAGCTGCAGAAACGGTTAGTGCATCGTTAAGGAAATGAGATTGCTCATATTTTAGTGAAGTTAGCATTGATGTCGAAAAGTGACTCTTTCTGGGAGGATATCTTTTTCTTCACATATTAAATCTTTTATTCATTGTATTGCTGCTTACCTTAATAAAAATTTCAGTTGCCATTTCAATTTTTTTTTCATTCAAGAAACTAATAACCAGGTCAAAGAAAAAAAATATAGTGTCAATAACATAACCCACATGTTCCATCTATCTTCCAGAAGATTAAAAATAGAAATGATTCCCACATCCAAATCTTCGAAGCACCCAAAAAGCACACCCTATTCACGCTGGGACCCAGAAGATTAAAAACAGAAATTGCTCCTGCATCCAAATCTTCGAAGTACCCAAAAACACACCCCCATGAATGATGGGACCCAGTCCTCCTGAGCGGGTCCCACATCACAGTTTGTCTGAAGAACAGTCTATTTATAGGCAGGAATGACAAAAATACCCTCTTAGATTCTTCTCCCCATGAATCCGTCTCCTGTAGATCCGAACGAATCGGAGGGGGCAATCTGTAACACTGGACACATTCACGCTCGTAGCTCTAACGCGAGGTATCAGATCCACGAAACCCTAACCCTAGCCTCTTCAAAAGCCTCTCTCTCAAGATTCAAAGCTCCAAACCAAACCCTAACCTTAACCCTAGATCTCACTGATCGCAGAGAAGGATGAGCTCTCTGATCTATCGATCCGCGTCTAGGGCCGCGAGGTCTGCTCTCTCGGCTTCCAAGGCCTCGCCTTTCTTCTTCGGTGAGCTCTTGATGCATATTTGAAATTTTATTGCTTCATTTTTTTTTGCTACAATAATTAGTTTGTGAATTTTTTTCTAGACAGTGAAAGACGTTGGAATTTGATTACAAATTAATCTTATGCGAGGAGAAACTACTGAATTTTAATCTTATTAGTTACAGTAGATGCATGTTTGGGCCCCATTTGATGTTTTCCTATTTTTTTCGAATTTATTGAAATGATTAATTTATCAATAAAGAGGATGCTTTTGTATTGAGGAAGTTAGCGAATTACTAATAGAAGACCATCGTCATTGTCATCAGCCACATTTTATAGTTCTAGAAGTTCTTGGTTACTAACCAACATGATGTAGCTGATAAAAGATTTGTAAACGGAGCGTTTTCTGGAAACGAGTAGAATTTCATTATTTTCTAAGTTAGTTTTAACTTCTAAGTTCCAATCATTTATGCAGTTAGGTACAGCCTCGCTTGGTCCATTTCTAATAGTATTTATTCTTATCCAATAGCGGAGGCACATAGTGTCCAGTGATTGTCTACTTTATATATGTTTTTATTTATTTTTACTTGTATTTATTATCGTGGACACCACTAGAATTAGCACGACACCACTGAAAGAGCTAAAGTTGTGAATGTAGATTCCAAATACAACTACGATCAATTCTATGAAGACACCACTGGGACAAAATCCTGGCTCTGCCACTGGTCTTACCGCTAGATTTTGTGATTTGTTATACATATTGCATCATTTCAGCAGCAGGTGCATGAGACATTATGATGGCAGCAACTTAGGATGCATTGCCTTTTTGGTGCTCCAAAAGTGAAATTAAATCTATAATATTTGATTTTTGTGAGAATTTGCTACCATCATTTATTATGTTTATTTATTATGTTTTGTTTGATGGAAACTTAGCATGTCTGTACTTAATTTGCTTGAAAACAAATGTATTTATGTCCTGTAGTTTCATGACCTTTTTCAGAAATGAGTTATGGATTTTATCCTGATTTCTGCAGTATATACATCCGACCATATAGTCATGTCGGTGTTAGTATTATATTTAGGAAAAAATCCTATGGCCTGCTTGTTGAGTAGCTATTCTTTTTATCTTAAACAGAAGGACGGGCTGTTGCAGCAGCAGCAACAACTGCATTCAGAGGAAACTTTTCATCTTTATCTTCATTCTACGAGAAAGCTAACAGCAAGAGTACCTCGCAGGGATGGATTGCTAGTGCTTTGGCTATTCCTGCTGCAGGTTTGCAAATATTCAATTTACATATCTATGTAGGAGGCTAGAACTCTAGGTGTTGTTTTTCTACAAGGATGTTATTTGTGTCTGATTGATTTGTCGTCTCTATCCCTCAGTTTGTGTTCCATGAAAATGTCTACTTTCAGATTAATAAGGCATTGAATGTAAACTATCTTCTAAATAGTTAGTTCTTGTATTCCAAACTTCTCTTGCTACCATTCAGCATTTTCCACCAAATTAATTGTGTTGATGTTTTTGTGATACTCGTCTTGTAGTCTACCTTTATTCAAAGTTTCTTGATTTGATCTGAATTTGCCACTGTGGTTATTTGCTTGGGCACATTATGTTCAAAAGAAAGGATATGATGCTTGAAAGTAAAAGGTTTGAGTAGAAAATTATTCTGGTGGTGACTAGATAGAACTCTGGGAAAAAGAAGAGGGCCCTCGCTCTTGCTCAAGTTGTGGCATTGTGGCTCTCGCAACCTCTTCGACAGTAATGGTTCATGCTTATGCATGACGATGGGTGTAAAGAAAAGGCGTGGCCGTGCTTTGAGTACAAGCGCTGGCCTAGACTTCTCCTAATATTTTGGCTCAAGATCCCAATATCTATCTTGTCACTGCCATATGTTCTCTACACTGATAACTTCTTTGATCTGATCCTTTCTGTATTCAGTCATTTCATCTGTGCTTTGTTTTTCTGTATCGTGTTATTGGATGCTTTATTAATGGATAAGAAAGCTTAAGTGAGATTGTTCTATTTATTCAATTGTTCTATTTATTCAATCTTTAGGAAGACTACAGTAATTATACTTAACGTCTCTTGCATTATTTTCTGATTTAATTTCTAACTCTACTTATTTGTTTAATTCTTGTACACAAACTTGTTTGCAAATCTTTTGATATGTTTGGCTGATCTTTTCATGGATAAAAGACAATCTTCATATTAACCTTTTGTATTTTCTTTCTTATCAGTCAATATTTCACTGCAGAAGATGATTAATATTTGATTCATTATCTTATTATAATTGCTTTATTCAGAATATGTAAATGAAATTTGTTTTTTTTCCAAGTTTGACCTGGCAGAGGATTTGGCGTTCACATATTTAATTATCACATAGAACAAACAAGCAGCTTGAACATCATATGTACTGTCATATTGTCATTTTTCTGTAATGTAATTCTGTAATTCAAATGATAGTTTCTCCGTTCTAAAGTTTCTGCATGGCAATGTGAGAGTGGTCATGATCAGCGGGAAAAGAAAATCAATTACACCACATGACTGACCATAGTCATTTATGTTAGACTATAAATTTTTCCTGAATTTGAAAAACTTGATATGTCATGATTTCCCTATTATCTGTGTGACAGTTTTAAGACTATATTTTTCTTTGTCATTTCTACTTTTTTCCCCTTTATTTTTAAGTTGACACACTTTTTTTTTTGGCTAGCTTACATGCTTCAAGACCAGGAGGCACATGCAGCAGAGGTATAATAGTAATTTAATATGTAATTTTGTGCATATCTTGAAAGGGAAATACATGACATAACTTTCAATGTTTTCACCCTATTTCAGCTAGAACGCACTTTTATTGCAATAAAGCCAGATGGAGTTCAAAGAGGACTGGTAAGATTTTCCTTAGTATTTCATCATAATGTTGAAGCACCGGATTGGTCCCATTAAATAAAGCGGCTAAACTTTAACTTTTACTTAAGGTCTTGAATCTACCTTTTTTTTTGGGGGTGTTTCTCTACTCGAATAATTTTTATTTACGGTCAACAATTTACGGACATCTTCATCATGTAAACCTTTCCATGTGAAAATTCTGTTGTTACAAGCACAATGCTGCTTGAAATTTTTGGAAAGTATATAAAACTAGCTATCAACATGATTAGTTGATGCAATCCTCTAAGTTGGTACTAAATTCCTGGGACTTGCTATAAATCATAGAAATCCAGTTATTAGTCTTCAGACAAAGCAACCCTAGTTGGGTAAGTATCAGCCTTACCAGATTCTCCTAGAAGTCTCAAAAAAATAAATAAAATAAAATAATAATAATAATAATAATAATAATAATAATAATAATAATAATAATAAAGGTGCCTTCCAAGGCACAAGGAACAATTTTGCTCCAATTTCCTTTCGGACCTGGATACTCGCTAGTCGCTAACACCATTAATTTTTATAAATGAATATATTCAATGCATCTCTTGTTTGTGATAGTTGTTTGGTTGTTTCTGTAGCATTTTAAGACTTCTGCTACTTTCATTTGTTTTAATTTTGTATACGTTACATTGACATTTTGCTTTTCAGATTGCTGAGATAGTCTCTCGTTTCGAACGCAAAGGTTACAAACTTGTTGCCATTAAATTGGTAGTTCCTTCCAAGGAATTTGCTCAGAAACACTACCATGATCTCAAGGAAAGACCTTTCTTTAACGGCCTTTGTGACTTTCTGAGCTCTGGTCCTGTGCTTGCTATGGTAAAGAAAACAAATTACTGGAAAGTAATGGTTGACAAGGATTGTTGTTTTACGAGCAATAATTTTTACTTCTGACTTCTTTTATAGGTATGGGAAGGGGAAGGTGTTATAAAATACGGTCGAAAACTTATTGGTGCTACTGATCCCCAAAAATCTGAGCCCGGAACTATTCGTGGAGACCTAGCTGTTGTTGTTGGAAGGTACTACACATAGTTAATTGGTTCTTTTATTCATGTTTGCCTTTGCTATGGATTAGAAGGATTCCAATATTTACCATAACCACAAACAAATAGCTCAAATGATGATTCAACCACTTTATGTTGTAGTCAACCCGAACCCTGATATGATGTCAGCGTGCAGGTCCATAACCAGAATCACTGCTTAAAAATTTTAGACCCATGTAAACCATTGCGTTATTAGTTTGACAGTGGCTAAACCAAGCATAGTTATCCAATTCTATGGATTATTAATTATCCTCTGCAATTTTAATTGTTGAGGATGACGTGACTTGGAAAAGTATCCCGGATATTTACATGTCATGCGTGGTTGATCTTGAGATTTTGACTATCATAATCATCATGCTGTTTGGGGGCAACAGTTGTTCCTTCGACCATTGCAAGAGCAGCTAGTGGCATTTTTGGTATACATCACACATGTTTATTGTTAATTTTAGATATAATATGGTATGTTTTAAAATTAATTTAAATGTGATCTCCCAAATTAAGTATGTAAATAAATATACCATATTAGTTGAGTAGGTTCTCTTGCATGCATCGGTTCCTTCACCTTTATGGTTTGTGCTCTCATGGGTGACCTTGTAATAACATGACACTTGAAGAACAGAGTTATTGGTAATAACATGACACTTGAAGAACAGAGTTATTGGTAATAACATGACACTTGAAGAACAGAGTTATTGAGTGGTGCATTAAAAATTGTAATTTATTACTTGAAGAAACCAGGTGGTCAAACTATTGAATGTATCAGCATTAGTATGAGTGACTTTTACATTCACGGAATGTCTCAACCAGTCACTATAGCTATTGACCATGATTCTCTTACCTTCATCTATTGTATTGAGTCTCTTGACTAATCCTCCTCCTCCCTCAATGTCGACGCACGCACAAACTCTTGGGTGCATGTAATTTCCTTTCCCAATGGACCTTGCTCTGTTTTTTGCTCTCTTCATGAACCCTAACAGTTCAGCAATTTTCTGCATGCTGAATATCAAAAGGCTAATAGAAGTAAACAGAAAATATAAAGGAAACAAGATATAAAAGGCGTTCTCTAGTTATATGGGCGATTATAAAAAAGGTGACAGAAGGAAAAAAGAAAGGAAAATAGGATTAGCCATGTGGGGTAAAACTGTTAGGAATTTTGGAGAGGCTAGGATGGACCAACTATTTTGTAGAGAGGGTGAAATTTTAGAGGAAAGTTAGAACTTGTATGAAGAAAAGGCTCTTCGTATTAGAGAGGAGTTGTTTCTACAATTTTATTCTCTATAACTTGTTGGTTCTACAAGGCCCATCTCAAGGGGTATTTATAGGTCATGAGGTTCTTCTACAATCCTTCAATTTTACACATTTCTACACTTCTATAAAGAACTTCATGACAAATCTTGGGCCCTTCTAGAATCTATTTTAGAAACATCTTATAGACTCTTCTAGACTCAAACAACTATCATGACACTTAAGTTCTCTAAAATATTTTAGAACTAAAGACTTGTAATCTTTTCTAGACTCATTTAAAAGAGTTTGAATAACATATCAAATTTAGTCGGCCATACAGATAGCGATTATGGAAGAGATCTTGATGAATGGAAGAGAACTTCTGGTTATGTGTTTTAATATTGGTTCAACATCATTTTCGTGGTCCTTGAAGAAGCAATTGGTAGGTGTGCTATCAACATGTGAAGCATAGTATATTGTAGCAACATCCTGTGCATGTTAAGCATATGAATCAGAAATTTAATGCTGAAGCTTTGCATCAGCTGGAAGGACCAACAATATTGTATGTCGATAATAAGTCAACAATAGAACTTGCGAGAATCCAGTGGTGCATGGAAATAGTCGGCACATTGAGATAAGATATCACTATCTCCGAGAACAGGTCGAAAAAAAGATTGTGAAGTTGGTATAATGTGACTCAGAAGATCAAGTTGCAGATATTCACTAAGGCATTGAAAGGGAAAGTGTTCGAGAAGCTTAAGGAAAACCTCGGCATAAACCTAGAAAAAATTAGAAGTCTTTAATTCTAGAACGTTTTAGAGAATTTCTTAAGTGTTATGGTGGTTGTTTGAGTCTAGAAGAGTCTATAGAATGTTTCTACAATAGTTTGTAGAAGAGTCCAAGATTTCTCACGAAGTTTTTTGTAGAAGTGTAGAAATGTGTGGAATTGGATAAACATAAAAAAACCTCATGGCCTATAAATACCCCTTGGGGGGTCTTGTAGAACTAATAAGTTATATTGTATAAACAGCTACTCTTTAATAAAAGTCTTTTGTTCATATAAGTTCTAGCGTTCCTCCTCTAAAATTCTATTCCCTCTTAAAAATAGTTAGTCCATCCTAAAGAAGCCTCTCCAAAACCACTAACAAAAACTACCGAGTACCAACTTTATTTGTTTGAAAGTCCTTTAAAAGGAACATTGTTTATGATTCTATTTGAAGGTTTTTCATAATTGTTTCTTTGTTTCTAATGCAGAAACATCATTCACGGAAGCGATGGGCCAGAAACTGCCAAGGATGAAATTTCCTTATGGTTCGAGCCTAGTGAGTTGGTCTCTTATACCAGCAATGCTGAGAAATGGATCTACGGCGTCAACTAAAATAATCCAGTGTTAATTTTCCCCTGGATTGAGTGTTGCTCAATCGCCCACTGGACCGTTCTTGTTGATCCACAATTTTCTATTTATATCGGATAAGAGTTGTCGTGCTCAGACATGCCTGCAGTTAAATAAGCTGCGTTCTCTGAATAAATTTTTTTTTTTTGCTTTCATTTCAGATGGTTCTCTTAAGAATGTAAGAGTATGTAACTTGTGTCCAAAATAAGCAAGATCTCAAATATAATTTTGACAGTTTTGTTAGTTATGCGACTACTATGCTTCATGTTTTTCTTCCGTGTTAATTGTGAAAACTGCCAGTGTTCAATTAAGCCTTTCTTCGCTCATTCTCCTCCACTGTTAGAAATAGGAAAATGTAATAGCAGTGTTCAAGTAAGCCTTTCTTCGCTCATTATCCTCCATTGTTAGAAACAGGGAAATGTAATCCAAACTTCGAGATGACGAAGAAGACTAAAAGGTATTTTAACAAATTATTTTCATTATACACTCATTGATATTTTTCTGACTGTGTGATTAATAAGGAGTTGATGATTAATTGAAAGATTGTTTGTTTAATTTAGGGATGATGGTGATTCAAAACCATTGTTAGTACTCAAACTATTCATGTTATTCATTTGATCTTTATATGACATGTTCATGATGATTGCATTATGATCTGATTCATGCCTCATGATTTAGTTAAAATCTGCTATTGTATGTGTATGTAGAATTTAATAATTTAATTTATTTAGGGCTAAAAATTCTATTTTATACAAAGTTTCTGGATATTTTTGAAAAATAATTAATGTTATTTAGTATTAAACATTTGACTAAATTTGGTTGCTCAGTGTCCTAGGAAATCCTGTAAATTTGGTTGTTTCTATCCGTCAGCATTATTTAGGGGTAAACGTTTTGCTACACGATTATTTTTCATTGGTGCCTTAGCAAATAATATACGTTACAGATAAATCCTAGATCATCCTCAATCAACTATGAGGACATAAGTTCGACTCTATATTCCGTGGAAAATGAATGATATGAATTTCATAATCCCTACGTCAATTGTATCAATTTTGATATTCAAAGAGATAAGGTATGATCGTGCTCTTTACTATCACGAATTTGTTCGCTTAAAAGAGGGAACGCATCAAACCACCAAGTATACAAGAACAGTACGCAACTGTGACACATTCATTGATTTTTTTTATTCTAGTTATCCATAAAAAAAGATTTGCTTGTAGTTCAAGGATATGCATAATATGAGTTTGCATGTCCAAACGAAATATGCATTTTCTTTGCTCTCAAAGGAAATGTTGATGATATATAAATGAAAGAAATCCATATGCCTGATCAGTGCGGTATTTCTAAAAATAAGATTATGGATTTTATCAAGTACAGAGATGGATATTATGAGAATGTTTGTTTTATCAGAAAAATTATTTACAACAAATGGGGAAAAATATTATGAATGGGGATGTTCGCGAGGAAATTTAAAGCTGTAAAATAAAGATTATCCCTTCCAATTGATTTTAAAGAAAGAATAAATACAACTCTCGAATGCAATCTCTCTCTAACCGACTTAGATAAAAAGAAATTACAAATTCCTCGATCGGTTGCCGATTTACAAAAGAGGAATGATCAACGGAGACCCTTCCCTTTATTTAATCTGGGTTCTTCACGGTAGCGGTGGGAGCTTGAATCTTGTATCCCGTTGGCGATCCGGCCGTCTTGACTTCGTGGGGCGAGGTTGAAAACAAACTTCGCGGCAGCGGGTTTAGGAACCCAAAGCAAGTTTATAACTCTAACGAGTTTGATAACTCAAGGGATGAGTTTTGTAACTCGGATGAGTTTGTATGCCTAGCCAAGCCAAGGAAAGCCAATCCAAAGAAGCCTCCTCTAAGCCAACCCAACTTCCCTCAAAAGCCGCCAAGCGAGAGAAAAGCCCGCCCTTCCACCGGTAGAGCTTTTGGCTATTTATAGGAGTTTTAAGGTGTAACCGACCCTATAATCGCTCCTAAATGAGGGTTAATGGCCCTCGGATCGTGCAAAACAGTTTGGAGCTGTTAAGATCGTGTTTGAGCGAGTCAAAAGCGGAGTTCGCGTTCGAGCAAGCCTCGCGTCGTGTTTTGAGCTTGAGCGGGCCATGTGCTCCGCGTTTTGAGCTTGAGCGGGCCATGTGCTCCGCGTTTTGGATTGAAACGAGCCATGTGCTCCGCGTTTTGGATTGAAACGAGCCATGTGCTCCGCGTTTTGGATTGAAACGAGCCATGTGCTCCGCGTTTTGGATTGAAACGAGCCATGTGCTCCGCGTTTTGGATTGAAACGAGCCATGTGCTCCGCGTTTTGAGCTTGAGCGGGCCATGTGCTCCGCGTTTTGGATTGAAACGAGCCATGTGCTCGCATTTTGAATTGAAACGCGGGCCATGTGCTCCGCGTTTTGAGCTTGAGCGGGCCATGTGCTCCGCGTTTTGAAGCTGAAGCGGGGATAAGTCCGCGTTTTGCTTTGAAGAGATCAATACTTGTGATCTCTTTTCACAAGGATTGTCAACTTGTAATCCTTGTACTCACGGAGACATTAACCGATTCTCCTTTGTTATCGTGAAAGTCGTCAGCTTGTAACCTTCATCGATAGTGTTTCGCGAATATTGGCTGTCTTCAGTAATTTTTTACAGCCTACAGAACCCCTCCAAAGTTTTTGAAAGTTCGCGGTTGACTGGGACGAGCTTTCGGAATACTTTGGATATCTTCTTTTGTTTGATTTTGAGAAGGTATTGCTCCTCATTCTGTCTTCAAAAAAGTTGCGTTCTGCTTTTGTCCACGCTAGTCATTCGTCTTGCATGGGTGAACTCCGGCGTTTTTAAAATCACGAGGAATGGTACATATGAACTGGCGGGATGGGATCCTCGCGTTTCGAGGTTGAAACACGGAGCTGGCCATCGCGTTCTGTGTTTAAAATGCGGGCGCGACCCTCGCGTTTTGTGTTGAAACGCGGGGGTGGTCCTTCGCGTTTTATGAGTAAAATGCGGGGATGAACCCCACATTTTCAACTAAGTCTTTTAGACTTTTCTTTAAGGTGCCAAAAGTATAGTGTTAACTTGGCATGCCTTTCATACTTGTTGTTTGAACAAGCTTTTGGGGACTTATCACTCTATTGTAAAGAGTTGATAAATTGGTTTTATCATCAGAGGTGGAATTTTTAACTTGATGATGATTTTTGAGGACTTATCGCTCTATTGAAGAGAGTCGATAAGTTGATTTTATCAGAGGTGTGGAGTTAACTTGATAAAGTTGGGTACTTGTGGTTTGAGCAAGATTTTGAGGACCTATCGCTCTATTGAAGAGAGTCGATAAGTTGATTTTATCAGAGGTTGGGAGTTAACTTAATAAAATTGGGTACTTGTGGTTTGAACAAGATTTTGAGGACCTATCGCTCTATTGATGAGAGTCGATAAGTTTAGGTTTTATCGGGGGATAAAATATGAAATCTGTGATTTAAACAAGGTTTAAGACTTGTGATGTGAACAAGGCTTACATGGCTTGTGGTGTGAACAAGGCTTTGGGCTTGTGGTTTAAACAAGGCTTTGGGCTTGTGGTTTAAACAAGGCTTTAGGCTTGTGTTGTGAACAAGACTTTGGGCTTGTGGTTTAAACAAGGCTTTGGGGCTTATCATCCTATTGAAGAGGATTGATAAGTTGACTGTCAGAGGTGTGAGGTTAACATGACAAGATTGTGTTGCGATGTGAGTAACTTTGTGGACTTATCATCCTATTGGAGAGGATTGATAAGTTGGTTATCAAACTCTGCTGAGGATGTGTACAGATTTTGATAGGATTGTGTTGTAATTTAAACAACTTTGTGGATCTATCATTCTATTGGAAAGGAATGATGAGTTGATTGACGAGGTTTAGTTGTGATTTGAACAATTTTGAGGAACTTATCTGCCGGGGAGGATTGATAAGTTGATTATATCATCAGAGGTATAGTGTCGACTTGATGAAGATACGTTGCGATCGGAGCAACTTTGAGGACCTATCATCCTATTGAGGAGGATTGATAAGTTGATTGCGATTTTAAGCAAATTTGAAGAGTTTGCCTCGCACGTGACGTTGTGCTACGATGTTGAATATGTAGACTTTGTCGTCTTTACGGGCAAGAGACTAGCAAACAGCGTGTTAGGTGTTGACTTTAGGGTTATTAGCCAACCCCGGTAGTCAGCGGACTTGATGAGCCTTCTGGGTCTGGTTTGAATCGGGCTAGCATGCGATTATCTAAATCCGTTGCATGTGGCGTTGTGCTAAAAGAATAAAACTCTTTTAGGCTTAATGCTACGATGTTGAATACGTAGGCTTCGTCTATCTCGGGAATAGACTACCGGTGCATGTATTAGATGCGGGCTTATCTGCTTAGGTTTGAGATAAAATTCCCCGATTTAAATTCGGTGTCTTCTTCGATCGGTAAAGACTAAACCCGACAGCGTGTGTTGGCGTTGACTTACCCTACTTAGGATTAGGGATAAAATTCCCCACGTGTAAGCGTGGATTGTGGTGTTATTAATAACAACCTTGAGGACTTATCGCTCTATTGAAGAGAGTCGATAAGGTGATTGTCAGAGGTGTTAGGTTAACATGACAAGGATACATTGCGTCGAACAACTTTGAGGACTTATCGCTCTATTGAAGAGAGTCGATAAGTTGATTGTCGAGAAGAGGTCATACGCTAATAGCGAGACGAGCTAATCTTAACTTTGTGGGGATTGCGTTGCGATGCGAGCAACTTTGTGGGCTTATCATCCTATTGGAGAGGATTGATAAGTTGATTGTCAGAGGTGTTAGGTTAACATGACAAGGATACATTGCGATCGGAGCAACTTTGAGGACTTATCGCTCTATTGAAGAGAGTCGATAAGTTGATTGTCAGAGGTGTTAGGTTAACATGACAAGGATACATTGCGATCGAAGCAACTTTGAGGACTTATCGCTCTATTGAAGAGAGTCGATAAGTTGATTGTCAGAGGTGTTAGGTTAACATGACAAGGATACGTTGCGATTGGAGCAACTTTGTGGACTTATCATCCTATTGGAGAGGATTGATAAGTTGGTTGTCAGAGGTGTTAGGTTAACATGACAAGGATACGTTGCGATTGGAGCAACTTTGTGGAGTTATCATCCTATTGGAGAGGATTGATAAGTTGGTTGTCAGAGGTGCATTGTTAACCTGACTGGATCATGTTACGATTTGAGCAACTTTGTAGACTTATCATCCTATTGGAGAGGATTGATAAGTTGATTTTGGTGGTGCTGCTGCACGTTGAAGTGCTCACATTGTCAAAAGTATTTTGTTAACTTGACAATATTTAGAATTTATTATTCTACTAAAAAAATAATAGATAATCAACCTCCAGTCTGTAATTATTCTAGGTTGATACTAGCAGAGTCTTGACCTCGCGATTTAAATGGGTCGACAATAGCCGGTCTTGGTCAGTCTCCTCTTCTTGACTTCAATCCTAGCAATAATTGCTTGACTGTTAATACAGGAGACTAGTTGTTTCGAGGAGCGACATTTTGCAACCCCATTCGAGCTAGGTGATTAATTTGTAAATTGTCTTGCGACGGTGTCAATCGGGCGGTATGTCATACACATTCGAGCATCGAAGAGCCATGCTTGAACCGTTCGGCGAAGACTTTGATAGACTCTCCCTCCTTTTGCTTAATGGCAAGGAGAGAAGTGGCAGTGATTTCGTGTCATCTTCAAATAATCGTGGCGAGGAAGAGTCTCTCTAAATCGCCCATTTACGGAGACATCCTGCGAGGCGGTTTCATGAACCATTCAAAGGCAACCCCTTGAGGGTGCCAATGAACAAACGAGCTGCTATGGCATCGTTTGCCATCACATTCGATCTGTGACCTAAAATGGTAGATGTGATGGTTCGGTGATCCCGTCTTGGTCAGCTTGTAGCGTCGGGATTTTGCATTTTGGAGGATAAGGAACCGTATCCCATTCTGCGGGATCTGATCGACAACCCGATCTTGGAGCTCGCACCTATTAACCATGGCATTGGCGGGCTTCGGTTCTCGCATTTTGCCGATTGAGGACTTTGCTCGTTTTCGGCCTCTCCCTTTCTTCGGAGGAGGATTCTCGTGATGAGCTTCTTGATCGGGAGCTTCATTCACTTTTCTTCTCGTTTTGAGGATCGACCCTCCTTCGTGATGATTAGGTGAGGTGTTGAGTCGGCTATCTGGTGAGCTCTATCGCGATAAGTTGGGCTACCATTTCGGAGTTGATCGATGGACTCTTGTTGTGATCGCGGGGCTTCTTGCATCATAGCGATGCTCTTGAGCCTCTTCTTGAAATCTTGACATTCTCCGTCATGTAGGCGGTGCTCACATGCTCCACGAAGGAACTAGAGGATTGAGATTCTGCGATGGTGAATGCTCATCATCGAACTCAATTCCTTTAGCCAACTTTTGATAGTTGGCGGGGATATGACCCTGTTAGAGTCCAGTATGTCGGTAAACTCCGTCGAGTCGTTCAAAGCCTCTTTCAAGCCGGGACCGATTTGCCTCGACTCCTCGGAGTTAGAGATTGATGGTCTCCTATACCGATCATGTTGGAAGTGACTCCAAGGTATTCGACCTCGAAGTCTCATTCTGTGAAAATGCCGTCGTTCGATTCGACCAAATGACATTTGTCAATCGTTCAAACAAACGGCTTGGCGCATGTGGCGGCGCCCGATATGCCGATGATTTGGCACTTGGAGCGAAGATCGCGTTTGAGCACTGAGCGAGGTTTAGACCCGCGTTTTGGATTGAGGGCCGAGGTCCAATTTTGAATGCTTGAGCGAGGTTGAAACCAGCGTTTTAGATTGGGGACGCGAGGATCGCGTGCAACCCTGGCGAGCGAGGTCCACGTTTGAACATTTGAGCGCGGGGTTGTGACGCGTTTTATAGTGGGGACGCGAGGATCGCGTGCAACCCTGGCGAGCGAGTTTGGCGTTTGAGCAATTGAGCGGGGTTGTGACCGCGTTTTGGCTATGAAACAGCGCCATTGAGGGTTGCGTTTGGCACGGCTTTGCGAGGCTCGTGTTCGAACACATAAGCGAGGCTTGCGTTACGTAAAAAGCAGCGGCTTCGGGATCGCGTTTTGGCTCACAAGCGAAATTAGCGTTGGTTGGTCGATTAGCCATCTCGGTACGTGTTCTTCGATGGGCGGCTCCTTTTCGCTGATTTGAGGCTTTTGCGGCGACATCACCATCTTCAGCGTCCGGGTTAGCCGACAACCGAATGGGCTTTGGCCTCCTTAGAGGCTTTGTGGATCTTGCGCCTTGGGGCTAAGGGATCCGGAGGAGAGTGCCTCCTCGAACTTGGCTTGATCGAACTCTACGGTCGAGTTTCAGCGGTCGTCCCGATGAGCTTGGCGTCGGATTAGCCACCACCTCTTCATCGGTGAAAGAAGTTGTCCCCAGTGAGTCGCCATCTTTGTTAGCGAGGAAATTTAAAGGCTGTAAAATAAAGATTATCCCTTCCATTGATTTTAAAGAAAGAATAAATACAACTCTCGAATGCAATCTCTCTCTCTAAGCGACTTAGATAAAAGAAATTACAAATTCCTCGATCGGTTGCCGATTTACAAAGAGGAATGATCGGAGACCCTTCCCTTTATTTAATCTGGGTTCTTCACGGTAGCGGTGGGAGCTTGAATCTTGTATCCGTTGGCGATCCGTAGTCTTGACTCGTGGGGCGAGGTTGAAAACAAACTTCGCGGCGGCGAGGTTTAGGAACCCGCAAAGCAAGTTTATAACTCTAACGAGTTTGATAACTCAAGGGATGAGTTTTGTAACTCTGGATGAGTTTGTATGCCTAGCCAAGCCAAGGGAAAGCCAATCAAAGAAGCCTCCTCTAAGCCAACCCAACTTCCCTCAAAAGCATAGCGAGAGAAAAGCCAGCCCTTCCACCGGTAGAGCTTTTGGCTATTTATAGGAGTTTTAAGGGTGTAAGCTGACCCTATAATCGCTCCTAAATGAGGGTTAATGGCCCTCGGATCGTGCAAAAGCAGTTTTGGAGCTGTTAAGATCGTGTTTGAGCGAGTCAAAGCGGAGTTAGCGTTCGGAGCAAGCCTGGCGTCGTGTTTTGAGCCGAGCGCGGGCCATGTGTGCGCGTTTTGAGCTTGAGCGGGCCATGTGTGCGCGTTTTGAGCTTGAGCGGGCCATGTGCTCCGCGTTTTGGATTGAAGCGAGCCATGTGCTCGCGTTTGGGGCTTGAGCGGGCCATGTGCTCCGCGTTTTGGATTGAAGCGAGCCATGTGCTCGCATTTTGAATTGAAGCGGGCCATGTGCTCCGTGTTTTGAGCCGAGCGCGGGCCATGTGCTCCGCGTTTTGGATTGAAGCGAGCCATGTGCTCAGCGTTTGGGGCTTGAGCAGCGGGCCATGTGCTCCGGCGTTTTGAGCTGAAGCGCGGGGATAAGTCCGGCGTTTTGCTTTGAAGAGATCAATACTTGTGATCTCTTTTCACAAGATTGTCAACTTGTATCGCTTGTCTCACAGGCATTAAATTACGATTCTCCTTTGTTATCGTGAAAGTCGTCAGCTTGTAACCTTCATCGATAGTGTTTCGCGAATATTGGCTGTCTTCAGTAATTTTTTACAGCCTACAGGGGATATAACACGGAGAGTAGCTGCTTTACATAACAATAGCTTCACGTATGACATTATTACCATTTGTAATGAGTCCTTGCTAAAAAATGAAAAATATACAAAAAGCTACAAAATTAGAGAAAGCTTTACCTGCATTTGAAGTTGCATATGATTGATTGCCTCCAATAATCTTAAAAGATTGCATTGGCCCATCTTTTGAATTTTTTTCCCTACAAAATGTAAATGTAGAGATTGAATATATAGTTCAATATTTCTAATTTAGCAGTAATAAGTGAAAGAGTCTCAGGTTATGGTATTAGTCGCCTTCTATTATTACTACTTTGGCAGCTGAGTTCTTTGCCACTTGAGAGAAAGGTAAAGAGTGGGTAGATCATAAAAAGCATATGAAATTGTCTCTAAATTCTTCATAGTTAGAAATTTTAAACCAAGAATAAATCATATATTGCCATCCGAAAAAGATGTTTCATAATACTTCTCTTATTACTAGAATTCTACCCATTTCGAAAAAATTAGATTTTATCCCTTTTAATGATATCTTTAATTCTAAAATATCCTAGCTTTTAGAATTCAACTTCTATTTACCATTTTATCCATAAACACGAGATATTTTCACATAAAGCCCTCCAAAACATAAAAGGCTAAATTATCTTTGAACGCTCTAAAGTTTCACTGACATTGCATTTAAGTAACCCTTATTTTAAAACTAAGAAAAAAAATGCTTCAAAATATTTTAGTGTTGCGGGTGAATGCCCCACAGTTAAAAAAAATCTAGGGGTGACGTTAATTTTTCTTTACGTATTCAAGAATATCACATAGCAAGGAATACTGAACTAAAACTTTTAGAAACTTTAGAATATTTAAGTAAAACTAGTTACAAAGTGAGGGCATTTAAGTGTATTTAGCCAACATAAAATCAATGGACCTTGATTTTATGTAAAATCAATGGACCTTGGTGAAAATTTCCTCCAAACAAGCTCTAGCTACTTAACGCGTAGCGTAGATTTCTGCTACGCGGTTTGGAGCTCCGCGGGCTTAATATAAGCTTATTCATTCCCCATCGCTTGCTTCCTCGTAAAAACCAAATATCCAAGGCGGTGCCTTTTGAAACCCTAATTTCCCCCTTCTAAAACCCTAATCTCTTTCGAGGATCTCATCCCCTCTTTCTCTTGATCCGGTGAGTTCTACTCCTTAATTTACCTTGTTATTTGGTTTCGAAACCCTAGGGTTTTGTTTTTTCTTTGAATTTATTTATGAGTTCTCACGGTCTACACACAATTGTTCTTCTCAATGAAACTAATGAAATCTCGCTCCTTCAGCATGTTTTGCTTCGTATTTTCACTCTGATTCAGGAATTTTAGGGTTTATTTGTTCAATTTTGCAAAATTTTATGCATGGTAAACTTCACTCTAGCAAGAATCTCGGTGATATAGTTTGTCTCGTTGTAGGTTAGTTTAATTGTAAATTCGGTTCGTTTTCGCGTTGATGATTTCATTTTTATTTTTTAATGTTTGATTGATTATTTGATTGCTTCTTGCTGCCCAATTGTCTTTTTAATATTCTGTATACCTAATCGTATAATGTCTAATGATTTGTAGATGGCAGCTAAGCCACTAACAACTGAAGCAATTGCGCTCACCGAGAAGAAAATGGACATGGCCCTTGGTATGATTGTTATAATCAGTGCATTCGTTCTTGATATCTTTAATAATGCCGGCCATATAATTAAATGGCTTAATTCTCTTTGTAGATGATATAATTAAGATGTCGAACAAACCAAGTACCAAGGAGAAAAAAGCCCCAAGGCATCAGGTGAGCAGAGACATGTGATAGTTCTCTTTATTGCATTGCATACTTCTACGCAGTGGAATTGTTGAGTTTTATTTATTTATTTATTAACAGATTAATGGCCAAAGATTCATGAATGGAGTTGCTTCTCAGCGTACCAACAGAGTTCAGCGCTTCATGGATTCTAGAGCATCTGTTAGACAGGTGACATAATGGATAGATGTTAATGTATTGACTAGTTACTCTTTTGTCATCGCAATGCTTCTTATCATGTTCAGATTCTTTGTAATAACCATGCTCTCTTTATAGGGTGTACTTGCGCAGGCAAGATCAAATTTTCGTGGGAATCAGTTTCCATTAACAACTAATACCGCAAGGAGGGCTGCTCTCATGCCTGTTCGCAATATGGCTGTTAATTGGAACAAGCCAAGGTTTATTTGGTTGCTTTTGATGTATCCTTACATTGTGATGGATTTTTTCTTGCCTAGTTTGTATTTGCTTACTGATGTACACATATCTCCACAGGTAAACCACTGCATATTTCTGTTTGATGGGAAATCTTCCGTATGCAAGAAATCAAAATACAAATGGTTAATTTTTTTAATCAATTGAGGTGTTAGATGTGCTGAATCAAAAGGCAGTTTACATATGAGATTTGTCTCCTTATGGAATCCAGTGTGGAAAAAAACATCAGTGTCTTGAGCTCCTAGTGACCCGGATATGATGGCATACCACTGTTGGTTGGTGAGAGGCAATGGAATACTAATATTTGGATACCCATCATGCTTTGTGGATATTTTTAAGATATGGAGACGAGGGAATCAGAGTTACAGGCTGCACTAGTTTTGCTGTAGTGATGAGCCTCATCATTTATTCATGCAGGCAACCTTGTACTACTGTTGCCTGCACTACTGGACATCTGCTTTTAGATTATTCAAAACTTCTTAGGTTCATCTTTTACTAGTTAAAGCTTCATATATATATGTGTTTGCATTCTGAAGGGCATCATCAAGGTGGTACTACCCGAGATTCTTTGCATTAAGGGACGGTCATGGCGTGTTTTTCTACCTCTCAATTTAGGTTTTCAGATCCTTTCTTTGTGAAGAATCTTCTGGCCTACAAAAGTATGGTAGATCAAAGTGTTAATTTTTACCTTCACATTCTTCGTGATATTCTTCTTAATTACTATTGGTGATACTTCTAAGATTTCTTTCTCAGTTGACCGCAAATTGAAGTTAGGAGTTACACTTAAGCTATAGCATGCATATCTCTCAAATCCATTTATTTTGGTATAAATTTGATGGTCAGAGCATTCCAATCAGATCGAGTGTCATGGAAGGTTAACTGTTTGACACAATGTTTAATCGGACAGAGCTGTGGAAGGCTAACTGTGTAATACAGTGTTTCTTTTGACATTCTCCGCGTAAAATATTTGCCAGTGGGTTCTTTGTCTTTGGCCAAGTCTTTGCAGTTTCATAGTTGTAAGTCAGCCCACAATTTCACCAGTTTTAGCATGCCAACTTTTCCATATGTCGTTATGTGAGTTATGGGTGATAAAATCTCAGCCAGTTAGCATTTCTGTTTGACTCCTGAGGTATCTTTTGGAGTGATCCTCAATTCCTAAGCATATCATTCTCAAATATTTGGATTTTTGTTCCTTTGCCATTTGATCTGCTTCTTTGAGTGCAAAAGCAGTGAGCCAGGCATGAAGTGCAATTTTTGTGCTAACTTATCTATTGGGCAGGGGCAAACATTTTACTGTTCTATGCAAATCATCTGGGAGGTGTATTTGGAAAGTGAACAAGTATATTGCGCTGTTCTAGATTTTCACCTTCTCACTAGTGTTGGCCATCCTTCACCTCTTTTGTTTTTTTAATTGTCATGGACAATGCTGTTACTGGAGCAAGTGATGGGACATGTCAATATATGAGCCTTTGAGGCAACTAGGAACTCATGGAACTGCTTGGAGATGTTCAAAAGTAAGGTCTCTTGAAGGGATTCAGGGAGTCTTAACATAACTCATGCAATTTTTATGGAGGAAGATCTTCAACTTCAAAGCATCACATATAGTGAAGGGTTTGATAGAATTTTCCTTATCATAATTTTTTATTCAATACTGTTTTATAAGATGCCGGTAAGTTCTTCCAAACATATTGCTTAGTCTAGTTGCTGATAACAAAAGCCTCTATGATGCTCTTACATTGTGCTTTATGTTCACTTTTTAGTGTTCATCAGTGTCCTTGTCTTAAGGTGATTACTACTTGCAGAATATTGAAAGCTGTATTGGTACTCATGATGTTCTTGCTGTGTAGGTTTACCCCTGCAACTGCACAGAGGAAGGCGGCTTATGATGGAGCTGCTGGAAGGGTAAGTATCCTTTTGAAATTTGAGAATGGCTTTAAAAGAACATTGCATAGTCTCTTTTGATATCTTTGCAGCAGTAAATTATTAAATATGGGGGGAAAATGCATGTTTTTCCATTTGTGGTCCTTGCTTTTGAAATATTGATATTTGTTGTGATTGTGTTCTTAAATTTATAGTTGATATGTCTCTTTAAGTTATTTACATTATAAAAAATTCAATTTGTTAATCTTTACCTTCTAATCTTGGTATGACAGACTAAGTGCACCTGAATGATGATTTAGATATATTAGATATGCAAAAAAAATCTGATATATTAGATACATTAAATAACATCTGAATGACAGTTGATTATGTGGCTTATTTTGGCTCCTTTCATTGGGACTCGACCAGGACTCCTGTTGCATGTAAATTATTATGTTGATTTGCTTATTTTGATTGGCAGAGGAACACATGTTTTATTCTAGTTATATGCATTCTTCCATATGTGTTTTGCTGTTAGGTATTATAGAACATTTATGAGGAACCTTGTAATATTGTGTGTTTGGTATGCTATAATACTAACATAGATTTTACTTTAGCACATGCCCACTATAATTTAAAAGTTGTGGCATGCCATAGTGCATTTTGGAGATATTTGTCTGATGGTTAACACCTTATATAATCTTAAAGTGGTTGAATAAGAGATGTTCAACTAATGTATGCTTCAACCTAGGGAAAACTACCGAGTTAACACGCGATGTTATGTTTTTATATGATTTATTGATATCTATGTTGCTTGTGAGTCTGGATTACGTGTCGTTGTGTAAGTCGGGCATTATTTTCTTTCTTCAGTAATATATGGTTCATCCTTAACATTAGAAAATATTTGATTGTCCATTTCTATCTGTTTCTCTTGATGATATTTAGTTATTATTTAATGCAAAAATGATTGTCAGTCCTGTCATGTCATTTCTTCATGATAAATTAACATCATGGTTTTGACCTGTTGCCTAAGTACTTGTAGGCTTCTTGCTATGCAGGACCTTTTTTTTGGGGCATTCTTTTTTTTTTTCCTTTTGTCTTTTCTTTGTGTTTGGACGGAGGGTATGTGGGTTGGGCTTTCGGCCTGCATCAGGCTTGATGGAGAAGAGCATTTGGCCCCGACTGCCCCATATCTTATGCTTCCAACAACCTAGTTACAAATTGAATTCACTAGTATATAAGCACTGTAATATATTATCGATTGCTTAGTTCTACTTAGATAAATGGATAGTTGAAATATCTTAATCTGATAGATGGATTCTGATCTGATGTATATCTGGTGAATCTTTTGATAAATGAAGTGATTTGGACAGTTGAGATTTCCTTCATTAAATCTACTAGAAAACTTGGAACTAGTGAAGGAGTTCTACATGAACACTTAAATTTCTTACTATCGTATAGAATTGTCCATGAAATTAGTTTTTGTAGTTAGTTTTGGGAATAACATACAATATCCAGAGTTAAAGTTCTTAGTAATACTTTTCAATGTAATCTTGACTACCCAAGAATTTAGCATAATAAGGGAATTTTCTCTACCGTTGAAGCTGTTTATGAGAATCCCCAATTGTTCAGGGGTTCAATATAATTTTATAGTTCAGGTGAACTTTCTATGATTTATAAATTGTTCACGGGGGCTTTGTTGCAAAGTTTAAGGGGTTTGCAGAATTTACCCATAAAAATATTATGCAGGGTCTAATGACTGTCCAGTGTCCAGTGCCACTTTTCCTCGTTGGCTTGCTTACCTTTATGCCAACACTTCATCACTTTGTTTCCGTATCATGCTTTGAGGTTAATAAAGTGTGCATTTTGGCAGGATATGATGGTGGTACCCCCGAAGCAGAGGCCACAGACATTGGATGCACGCTTTGCAAACATGAAGGAGAACAGGCTGAGGGTGATTTCATCACAGCAAAAGGCTTTCCATGATAACGGCCGTTATAGTGCACAAAGGCGTCGTTTCCAACAGCGGCAGCAGCAACAACGGCCTGTTCAAGGCAGTAGAGGTGGAGCTTTACCTGGACGCCGGCCAGGCTACTATGTCAAATGATCGGTACAAGTCAAACAACTGAAGAAAGTCTGTGGTGTTTGAGTTTCTATTCTCACAGTTTGTTGGCCTTGAGTTCTTTTCTCGTTGGTTTGTTTCAGTCTGCAAGACTTGGGAAACGTTATTCAAATTATTGCCTACAGTTGAGCTGTTTCTGCATATATTTTTCTTGTAGTCAAACAGTGCATCAGACACAGCTGGTTAAATCTATGCATCTCCGTTGTGGTTCAGGAGAATGATACCAAATTAATTCTGTTTTATGTTTGATGATTCCGATGATTAATGCCGACATCCATTTTCTCTTGTATGTGGATTTTTGCATATGTAAGGTCAAAGAAATTCAGGAGAATGACACCAAATTAACTCTGTTTTATGTTTCATTATTCTGATGATTAATGTCGACATCCATTTTCTCTTGTATGGGGATTATTATTATTATTGTATATGTAAGTTTAAACTAGTTTTGTTTTCGATCACCTTTCCTTGGGTCAAAATAAAACTGGTTTAGTTTATAATAGAGTCGTTTTGTTTTAGGAAAGCCTGAACCGGGAATAGAGCTAAACAATTAAAATAACAAATTGGATTTGAGGAGTTCACATCCTCATCACAATCAACCTCCTCCTTCACATTAATCATATAATTAAGCAAAGTGAATGTTGATGCATAACTTAAAAGCATTACTCTTTATGCAGAGTCATTCTACAAAAGCCAATTAGGGACATCCAGCATATTCATCTTTTATTAAAACCTTTTAACAGATCCATGAAGCTACAAATAGAGAAGAACAGAAAGAATATTACAAGAAGAATACTTACCACAGCAAAGACATATACCAATAAATCATTTAAGTGATCATAGTATAGAGCCTGATCAGGAAATTTTAAATTCTGTGGAATTAGTAGTAGCGTCTGAATATTTTTCCCTTGCGAGATATATATATCTCAATTTATTTGAGCAATTTAGAGATATCACAATCTTCGGTCTTCGCAAATCGTCCTCGTACTCTTGGCTGGTTATCTGCTAAGGCCTTCCTGCATTCATACTGCAAAGCCACAGCTTATATCAATATGACTTGACTAACAATTCATTGACAGTATGAGAAAATTGAAGATGCTAATTTAATATGAGATACCTTGATTTTTCTTCCAAAGTTCCTTTTACTCTTCTTCACCCTGTATCTTGAAAGTTTCTGCTGTCGGTCCTCGGTCCTCAGTTCACCGATGATGGTCGGTTGTCTCTCCAAACAAACATGAGCGTTGCCTGTGTTTCCTAGATTTGTAGCAGACTTTTCAAGAGCCTGTTTAGGAAAATGCAAATCAATGACCTGGAAATTGCCAGGGATATCTAAACATCTCAGTTCTTATCCTATATACTTGGATTAAGCAATTCTTTTTTAAATATAGTTTTCTATAGTTACAATTTCTCTTCCTCATAGTTCTCTCCAAAAAAATTCTTTTCCTTTATAGCTTTATTTTCATATGTAACAGGCTGCTGTCCTTTTCAAATTTATCAATATCTAATATTAATCCTTCGCAATTTTTTGACAATATGTAACGTTGTACAGGTAACTATTTGGTTGATGGGTGTTGTTTATTCCTTCAATTAGCGAGG
The DNA here is from genome assembly GCA_012295165.1 of Asparagus setaceus. Taxonomy (NCBI): domain Eukaryota; kingdom Viridiplantae; phylum Streptophyta; class Magnoliopsida; order Asparagales; family Asparagaceae; genus Asparagus; species Asparagus setaceus. Next base: position 56,024,243 of record CM022703.1, on the reverse strand, counting down.
GTTTCAATATTTCGCTAATTTAAGCAAATGAAAAATCAAAGAGTATCCGAAATTTTCAATCCATTGTACCAATTAAGAAAATGAACATCAAACTGAGTAACTACCAAAATGAACACCGATTAAAAGAGTACATAAAAGCCAAATTGTCTAACCTGAATATCTCCTTCACTGCATGCTCTCCTCAATACAAACGCCGCTTCAAAATCCATTCCCTGAAAATCCAAAAATTCGGTCTCATATTGCAACCCCCAACCATCTCCATAGAATTGAGACACCGGTGCTAAAACTTTTCTGCAAATTTCCTTGTTCATCCAATCTGATATCTTCGAGATGCAAAGCTTGCTCTATTCCCGTTACAGGAATATTAACATCGTTAATCTCAGGACGTTGTTCGTTAATTACATACTGGGCTAGAAGTTCATTCTTGCATTCATATAGGACATTGTTCAGATGGTCATTTTGGATGGTTTCAGTTGTGATATCTTGTCCATTAGATATAATTGTCATAGCAGCACTGAGAGGATCCAGTGCAAGTTCAGGTTCTTCTAGGATCGGCTGGAGCATCGAATAGATCTCCTTCAGCTCCTAGATCATACTCCAAAATATTGGATGTTTGCATCATGTTTCCCTACAGAGAGGAAAAATTATAGAGAAAATTTTAAATGATTTGGTTAAAAGTACTTGGTGTATACATGAAACCGCTAGATACAGCAACTAAATGTTACTTGCAGTATAAGCTATTCACAGTGGTCAGAATCAGAAATCAACAACTTTATGCTTATCATATGTTTTAATACAAAGAATGGAAATAAAGTTGCTGATTTCATAGCAATTTTTTTTCCTTCTGAAAATATTTTCTTTGGCAAGCAAAGTTTTATCAGAAAGCTTACCTATACATATATTTCAAAAAAAAAAGGTAGCAGCAGTCAAAACTCACTCCACAAATAATTGACTGACGTTCACAGACAACGGGCAACCCACATGTGAAAGCACCGAAAAAATACACAAAAAATCCTCAAAAGAGTTCAACACCCTACATTGAGGGGCTCCATGGGTATTTCATCTGAAAATTGTCACATATTGAGAATCTAATATTGTCAAAAAAATTTTGACACTTAATTATTACTCCACAAAGTAGGACCTTTTCTCACATCCAAGCCATGAGCTCAATTTTACCAAATTACCCCAAACATCTCCCAAAGGGCTTCCCTTCAATTAATTCCTTATAATAACAATAATAATAAGGCAAACTGAACAGGGAAAGAAGAAGAGTACCCATATGAAGGAAAAAAGTTATATTAATCCTAGAAAAAAATTAGAAATAATTAAAAACTAAACATATGTATACCATGTGAGAGACATCATAGGGGACCTCAGTGTGGAAGCTGCACAGCAGATTCTCGTCAGCTGGTTGAGAGAGGTGGTAAGGGAAACTCTCCAGCAAGGGAAACATGAGCCCAGACTCAGCATACATGACTCTCTCTCTCTCTCTCTCTCCCCCCAATTGCTTTCTCTCTCTCTCTCTCTCTCTGCAATTGCTTTCTCTCTCTAGGAAGTGAAACCTCAGTTATTGGTGTTGTTTTTTTTTGTGCGTGCTGCGTCCGTGACAGGAAGGGAGATGGAAAGGACAAGGGAGGTGATGAGCGGAGCGGTGTATATTTATAGACAACAATCAAGAGGAGAAAGTAAATCAAGATGTGCACTGAAGGGATATAACTTTTGGATCCTTGGACCTATGCATAGATCTAAGATCTAGATATATATTATTATGTACCGGATCCATGTGATATCCTCATTGGAAGAGTAAAAAATATCCGGTTCTATGACATTAAATGTATATCAAAAGGAGAGAATCTTAAAAGAGTAAGTATCGGGTGGAAAGATCGTAGACGTGAACCCAAGAGATATCAACTCTTACATCATTAACCTTTAGCATTGATCTAAGGATTGATATTGTTTTAGTATATATTTATTGTTGTAGGTGTTCTCACTAGATATTTTCTCCAAAAGAGATGGATCTCCTCTTCTTAGATGCTCCATGAGCACTATACCACACCAATATGGAGGATATGTAACACAAGATAAATTATATAATTACATCACCTTCTCATTTGCCAGTGGGTTCTTTGTCTTTGGCCAAGTCTTTGCAGTTTCATAGTTGTAAGTCAGCCCACAATTTCACCAGTTTTAGCATGCCAACTTTTCCATATGTCGTTGTGAGTTATGGGTGATAAAATCTCAGCCAGTTAGCATTTCTGTTTGACTCCTGAGGTATCTTTTGGAGTGATCCTCAATTCCTAAGCATATCATTCTCAAATATTTGGATTTTTGTTCCTTTGCCATTTGATCTGCTTCTTTGAGTGCAAAAGCAGTGAGCCAGGCATGAAGTGCAATTTTTGTGCTAACTTATCTATTGGGCAGGGGCAAACATTTTACTGTTCTATGCAAATCATCTGGGAGGTGTATTTGGAAAGTGAACAAGTATATTGCGCTGTTCTAGATTTTCACCTTCTCACTAGTGTTGGCCATCCTTCACCTCTTTTGTTTTTTTAATTGTCATGGACAATGCTGTTACTGGAGCAAGTGATGGGACATGTCAATATATGAGCCTTTGAGGCAACTAGGAACTCATGGAACTGCTTGGAGATGTTCAAAAGTAAGGTCTCTTGAAGGGATTCAGGGAGTCTTAACATAACTCATGCAATTTTTATGGAGGAAGATCTTCAACTTCAAAGCATCACATATAGTGAAGGGTTTGATAGAATTTTCCTTATCATAATTTTTTATTCAATACTGTTTTATAAGATGCCGGTAAGTTCTTCCAAACATATTGCTTAGTCTAGTTGCTGATAACAAAAGCCTCTATGATGCTCTTACATTGTGCTTTATGTTCACTTTTTAGTGTTCATCAGTGTCCTTGTCTTAAGGTGATTACTACTTGCAGAATATTGAAAGCTGTATTGGTACTCATGATGTTCTTGCTGTGTAGGTTTACCCTGCAACTGCACAGAGGAAGGCTGCTTATGATGGAGCTGCTGGAAGGGTAAGTATCCTTTTGAAATTTGAGAATGGCTTTAAAAGAACATTGCATAGTCTCTTTTGATATCTTTGCAGCAGTAAATTATTAAATATGGGGAAAATGCATGTTTTCCATTTGTGGTCCTTGCTTTTGAAATATTGATATTTGTTGTGATTGTGTTCTTAAATTTATAGTTGATATGTCTCTTTAAGTTATTTACATTATAAAAAAAATTCAATTTGTTAATCTTTACCTTCTAATCTTGGTATGACAGACTAAGTGCACCTGAATGATGATTTAGATATATTAGATATGCAAAAAATCTGATATATTAGATACATTAAATAACATCTGAATGACAGTTGATTATGTGGCTTATTTTGGCTCCTTTCATTGGGACTCGACCAGGACTCCTGTTGCATGTAAATTATTATGTTGATTTGCTTATTTTGATTGGCAGAGGAACACATGTTTTATTCTAGTTATATGCATTCTTCCATATGTGTTTTGCTGTTAGGTATTATAGAACATTTATGAGGAACCTTGTAATATTGTGTGTTTGGTATGCTATAATACTAACATAGATTTTACTTTAGCACATGCCCACTATAATTTAAAAGTTGTGGCATGCCATAGTGCATTTTGGAGATATTTGTCTGATGGTTAACACCTTATATAATCTTAAAGTGGTTGAATAAGAGATGTTCAACTAATGTATGCTTCAACCTAGGGGAAAAACTACCGAGTTAACACGCGATGTTATGTTTTTATATGATTTATTGATATCTATGTTGCTTGTGAGTCTGGATTACGTGTCGTTGTGTAAGTCGGGCATTATTTTCTTTCTTCAGTAATATATGGTTCATCCTTAACATTAGAAAATATTTGATTGTCCATTTCTATCTGTTTCTCTTGATGATATTTAGTTATTATTTAATGCAAAAATGATTGTCAGTCCTGTCATGTCATTTCTTCATGATAAATTAACATCATGGTTTTGACCTGTTGCCTAAGTACTTGTAGGCTTCTTGCTATGCAGGACCTTTTTTTTGGGGCATTCTTTTTTTTTTTCCTTTTGTCTTTTCTTTGTGTTTGGACGGAGGGTATGTGGGTTGGGCTTTCGGCCTGCATCAGGCTTGATGGAGAAGAGCATTTGGCCCGACTGCCCCATATCTTATGCTTCCAACAACCTAGTTACAAATTGAATTCACTAGTATATAAGCACTGTAATATATTATCGATTGCTTAGTTCTACTTAGATAAATGGATAGTTGAAATATCTTAATCTGATAGATGGATTCTGATCTGATGTATATCTGGTGAATCTTTTGATAAATGAAGTGATTTGGACAGTTGAGATTTCCTTCATTAAATCTACTAGAAAACTTGGAACTAGTGAAGGAGTTCTACATGAACACTTAAATTTCTTACTATCGTATAGAATTGTCCATGAAATTAGTTTTTGTAGTTAGTTTTTGGGAATAACATACAATATCCAGAGTTAAAGTTCTTAGTAATACTTTTCAATGTAATCTTGACTACCCAAGAATTTAGCATAATAAGGGGAATTTTCTCTACCCGTTGAAGCTGTTTATGAGAATCCCCAATTGTTCAGGGGGTTCAATATAATTTTTATAGTTCAGGTGAACTTTCTATGATTTATAAATTGTTCACGGGGGGCTTTGTTGCAAAGTTTAAGGGGGGTTTGCAGAATTTACCCATAAAAATATTATGCAGGGTCTAATGACTGTCCAGTGTCCAGTGCCACTTTTCCTCGTTGGCTTGCTTACCTTTATGCCAACACTTCATCACTTTGTTTCCGTATCATGCTTTGAGGTTAATAAAGTGTGCATTTTGGCAGGATATGATGGTGGTACCCCCGAAGCAGAGGCCACAGACATTGGATGCACGCTTTGCAAACATGAAGGAGAACAGGCTGAGGGTGATTTCATCACAGCAAAAGGCTTTCCATGATAACGGCCGTTATAGTGCACAAAGGCGTCGTTTCCAACAGCGGCAGCAGCAACAACGGCCTGTTCAAGGCAGTAGAGGTGGAGCTTTACCTGGACGCCGGCCAGGCTACTATGTCAAATGATCGGTACAAGTCAAACAACTGAAGAAAGTCTGTGGTGTTTGAGTTTCTATTCTCACAGTTTGTTGGCCTTGAGTTCTTTTCTCGTTGGTTTGTTTCAGTCTGCAAGACTTGGGAAACGTTATTCAAATTATTGCCTACAGTTGAGCTGTTTCTGCATATATTTTTCTTGTAGTCAAACAGTGCATCAGACACAGCTGGTTAAATCTATGCATCTCCGTTGTGGTTCAGGAGAATGATACCAAATTAATTCTGTTTTATGTTTGATGATTCCGATGATTAATGCCGACATCCATTTTCTCTTGTATGTGGATTTTTGCATATGTAAGGTCAAAGAAATTCAGGAGAATGACACCAAATTAACTCTGTTTTATGTTTCATTATTCTGATGATTAATGTCGACATCCATTTTCTCTTGTATGGGGATTATTATTATTATTGTATATGTAAGTTTAAACTAGTTTTGTTTTCGATCACCTTTCCCTTGGGTCAAAATAAAACTGGTTTAGTTTATAATAGAGTCGTTTTTGTTTTAGGAAAGCCTGAACCGGGAATAGAGCTAAACAATTAAAATAACAAATTGGATTTGAGGAGTTCACATCCTCATCACAATCAACCTCCTCCTTCACATTAATCATATAATTAAGCAAAGTGAATGTTGATGCATAACTTAAAAGCATTACTCTTTATGCAGAGTCATTCTACAAAAGCCAATTAGGGACATCCAGCATATTCATCTTTTATTAAAACCTTTTAACAGATCCATGAAGCTACAAATAGAGAAGAACAGAAAGAATATTACAAGAAGAATACTTACCACAGCAAAGACATATACCAATAAATCATTTAAGTGATCATAGTATAGAGCCTGATCAGGAAATTTTAAATTCTGTGGAATTAGTAGTAGCGTCTGAATATTTTTCCCTTGCGAGATATATATATCTCAATTTATTTGAGCAATTTAGAGATATCACAATCTTGGTCTTGCAAATCGTCCTCGTACTCTTGGCTGGTTATCTGCTAAGGCCTTCCTGCATTCATACTGCAAAGCCACAGCTTATATCAATATGACTTGACTAACAATTCATTGACAGTATGAGAAAATTGAAGATGCTAATTTAATATGAGATACCTTGATTTTTCTTCCAAAGTTCCTTTTACTCTTCTTCACCCTGTATCTTGAAAGTTTCTGCTGTCGGTCCTCGGTCCTCAGTTCACCGATGATGGTCGGTTGTCTCTCAAACAAACATGAGCGTTGCCTGTGTTTCCTAGATTTGTAGCAGACTTTTCAAGAGCCTGTTTAGGAAAATGCAAATCAATGACCTGGAAATTGCCAGGGATATCTAAAATCAGTTCTTATCCTATATACTTGGATTAAGCAATTCTTTTTAAATATAGTTTTCTATAGTTACAATTTCTCTTCCTCATAGTTCTCTCAAAAAATTCTTTTCCTTTATAGCTTTATTTTCATATGTAACAGGCTGCTGTCCTTTTCAAATTTATCAATATCTAATATTAATCCTTCGCAATTTTTGACAATATGTAACGTTGTACAGGTAACTATTTGGTTGATGGGTGTTGTTTATTCCTTCAATTAGCGAGGGTTTCAATATTTCGCTAATTTAAGCAAATGAAAAATCAAAGAGTATCCGAAATTTTCAATCCATTGTACCAATTAAGAAAATGAACATCAAACTGAGTAACTACCAAAATGAACACCGATTAAAAGAGTACATAAAAGCCAAATTGTCTAACCTGAATATCTCCTTCACTGCATGCTCTCCTCAATACAAACGCCGCTTCAAAATCCATTCCCTGAAAATCCAAAAATTCGGTCTCATATTGCAACCCCCAACCATCTCCATAGAATTGAGACACCCGGTGCTAAAACTTTTCTGCAAATTTCCTTGTTCATCCAATCTGATATCTTCGAGATGCAAAGCTTGCTCTATTCCGTTACAGGAATATTAACATCGTTAATCTCAGGACGTTGTTCGTTAATTACATACTGGGCTAGAAGTTCATTCTTGCATTCATATAGGACATTGTTCAGATGGTCATTTTGGATGGTTTCAGTTGTGATATCTTGTCCATTAGATATAATTGTCATAGCAGCACTGAGAGGATCCAGTGCAAGTTCAGGTTCTTCTAGGATCGGCTGGAGCATCGAATAGATCTCCTTCAGCTCCTAGATCATACTCCAAAATATTGGATGTTTGCATCATGTTTCCCTACAGAGAGGAAAAATTATAGAAAATTTTAAATGATTTGGTTAAAAGTACTTGGTGTATACATGAAACCGCTAGATACAGCAACTAAATGTTACTTGCAGTATAAGCTATTCACAGTGGTCAGAATCAGAAATCAACAACTTTATGCTTATCATATGTTTTAATACAAAGAATGGAAATAAAGTTGCTGATTTCATAGCAATTTTTTTTCCTTCTGAAAATATTTTCTTTGGCAAGCAAAGTTTTATCAGAAAGCTTACCTATACATATAAAAAAAAAAAAAGGTAGCAGCAGTCAAAACTCACTCCACAAATAATTGACTGACGTTCACAGACAACGGGCAACCCACATGTGAAAGCACCGAAAAATACACAAAAATCCTCAAAAGAGTTCAACACCCTACATTGAGGGGCTCCATGGGTATTTCATCTGAAAATTGTCACATATTGAGAATCTAATATTGTCAAAAAAATTTTGACACTTAATTATTACTCCACAAAGTAGGACCTTTTCTCACATCCAAGCCATGAGCTCAATTTTACCAAATTACCCCCAAACATCTCCCAAAGGGCTTCCCTTCAATTAATTCCTTATAATAACAATAATAATAAGGCAAACTGAACAGGGAAAGAAGAAGAGTACCCATATGAAGGAAAAAAAGTTATATTAATCCTAGAAAAAAAATTAGAAATAATTAAAAACTAAACATATGTATACCATGTGAGAGACATCATAGGGGACCTCAGTGTGGAAGCTGCACAGCAGATTCTCGTCAGCTGGTTGAGAGAGGTGGTAAGGGAAACTCTCCAGCAAGGGAAACATGAGCCCAGACTCAGCATACATGACTCTCTCTCTCTCTCTCTCTCCCCCCAATTGCTTTCTCTCTCTCTCTCTCTCTCTGCAATTGCTTTCTCTCTCTAGGAAGTGAAACCTCAGTTATTGGTGTTGTTTTTTTTTGTGCGTGCTGCGTCCGTGACAGGAAGGGAGATGGAAAGGACAAGGGAGGTGATGAGCGGAGCGGTGTATATTTATAGACAACAATCAAGAGGAGAAAGTAAATCAAGATGTGCACTGAAGGGATATAACTTTTGGATCCTTGGACCTATGCATAGATCTAAGATCTAGATATATATTATTATGTACCGGATCCATGTGATATCCTCATTGGAAGAGTAAAAAAATATCCGGTTCTATGACATTAAATGTATATCAAAAGGAGAGAATCTTAAAAGTAAGTATCGGGTGGAAAGATCGTGTAGACGTGAACCCAAGAGATATCAACTCTTACATCATTAACCTTTAGCATTGATCTAAGGATTGATATTGTTTTAGTATATATTTATTGTTGTAGGTCGTTCTCACTAGATATTTTCTCCAAAAGAGATGGATCTCCTCTTCTTAGATGCTCCATGAGCACTATACCACACCAATATGGAGGGATATGTAACACAAGATAAATTATATAATTACATCACCTTCTCATTTGCAAGTGGTTTGTGCTATACATGATATTTTCTGTTGGTGTGGTGTAGTTAGCTTTCCACCAGGTTCTTGACACTGAACAAAATTCCTTTTCCCCCCCCCAATTCCAACTCCATTTCCACTAGAAAAAATTTAAATTTTTTGTCATATGTAACTAATGAATCTTCTTCAATTCTATATCAAACCAAACTGATCGAAATTAGCTTGGTCGCTTCACTTCGGTTTATTCGATTTTGGATTGGACTCATTTAACTAAGAAAAAGGGTAACATTGATCCTAAAGAAAGATACATGTTAAAAATTTGGTACAAGAAAAATGTGTATTGAGGGTTTGATATAAGAATAATGCAAATTAATTGAAAAATAAAAATTTTAAGGAAGAAGGAGAAAGAAATTGGTAGACTACTCGAAAGAAAGGAAGAGTATATTTTCTAAAAATAAGAAAATCGTTAGTTCAGTTAGTTTATGTTAAGATTTTCTCAAACCGAACCGAAAGACACATATTCTAAAACCAAACCCAACATTTGAAATACAATGATTCATCAGTTTAATTGGTTAAACTGATCAATGCTCACTCTTAGAAAATACTCCTGCAACATTGTAGGAAGCTTGAATGTTTAAATCTGATCAGAAGCCCGTCATGATCTCGCTAAAGCAAATAAACAACTAATTACTTTTCTTGCTATGAAATAAAACAAACAATTTGAGGCATGGAGAAATATGTAAAAATAGAGTTTTACATTTTACTTGCCCCACCTATTTTTACCTTAAAAGTACCCCCAAAAAAAAAATGATTGGACATTTGCATAATTATTTTCTGAAAATAGCGTGAACAAACACATTCTGTTGTCCTCTCTGCTAGGACTATTGAGCTCCACTTCCATGCTTTTTAAATTGAGAAATAAAAATGTAAAAAATATCAAAATCATTAATCCCACATTCATTACGAATCATCATAATAAACTCTGGTCTAAATCAACTTGACTCTGAAATTTTGTTGCCACTTGAATCTAACACACACTAATGGACAAAGACTCAAACGAATGCCGCCGACTTACCCAATTATAAGTAAATGTTCAATTTTTTCGCTTGATATTTGGACATAATATACTCATTGATGGGGATCCCAAAGTATCAGAGTCCAAACCCAAAAGAGTGGGCTAGAGGGAAAAGCCGCCATCTGAAAGCAAAAGAAACTCTTATTACTAAATTTAGTTTGTCTCAAAAAGCCAAATGATATGCGCACTAGTGGATGGCATGAGATCCATTGAATTAGGCACAAGAGATAAAATGTCCTTAATAGTAAAAGTTTTGGAATCTTGTAAGTTTACTGACCTTTAATTTCTAGACTTTCACTGTTAATTGTTTCGTGGGGGTGAAACTAGTCACTATAAGAAAACTATCTGGTGCTTTATGTCCTTTCAATATTTGGCGTATAAAATTCAGAAAAACTTTTGGATATACATATCAATATTTAAATATTCTTATTTCACTAGGTAAAATACTTTCCACTGCAAATAAATTTTGACGTTGCGGTGAGCACTGGGGGTTTTTAGTAATATACTCTGCATATTACCCGAGGTTTATCCTCCAAATTGATGGACGGCATCTAGACTAATTAACATTTCCATTTTTCTATAAAAGTCACTTTCACTGAATCAAAACTTTGAAATTATGATAAACTTAGCGGTTATAATTTATACTGTAAACACTGAATCAAAAACCTGTTTTTAGAAGATAAGTTATACCTAAGGAAATTTACAGTTTCAATGCTAGCGTAGAACTTGAAGGAGGAAACATCATGAAAGACGCAAGCCCCCAGCAATACCAAAGTGACCCTAAGTTGAGATACAAAAATTTATTAAGAGCTCAAAGCTCCATAAGCCTACAAACAAACAAGAGGTTAAAAATGAAAAGGGTGCATATGCTGTTTCCAGATTCGTCCAAATGATTCAGATTCCCGCTCCAACATGATAAAAGAGTTGGCAAATAATTTAAAAAGAAAAATTTTAAACTTATATATATATATATGATTATGGACAGTACATATAGAGTGTGGTGACACCATCCGCCATCAATTAACTACATATTTAAATCACAATGGCAGATGCCATATGAAGAACATAAACACTATAGTTTAGTGAAAATTCCTGATCAGTGTCTATTTTCTTTTAATGGGGAAAGGAGAATTTTGGTGGGCTGTATAGCAAAAGGGCAACTCTCTTATTAAAGGGAAAAAGGTGAGAGGTGAGGATGGGAATCTTATAGTGAAAACCTCTATAAGAGGAGTACAGTTATATTGGATTGATTAGAGAGAATTTGATTGAGACAACTTGAAAGTGCACTCTGTGCCATCACATGCCGTATATGGGCTTATTAAGCTTTATATTCTCTCCCTTAAGTAGTTGTGTATCACTTCTCTCACCTAAAAGTGCCACCAAGAGGGAACAAGTTTAAGAAAGAAAGGTTTCCTCTTGGCAAAGCATGATTTGAAAACAAGTTAGACAATATATAAAGTTCTACATGAACACTTAAATTTCTTACTATCGTATAGAATTGTCCATGAAATTAGTTTTGTAGTTAGTTTTGGGAATAACATACAATATCCAGAGTTAAAGTTCTTAGTAATACTTTTCAATGTAATCTTGACTACCCAAGAATTTAGCATAATAAGGGAATTTTCACCCGTTGAAGCTGTTTATGAGAATCCCCAATTGTTCAGGGGTTCAATATTTTTATAGTTCAGGTGAACTTTCTATGATTTATAAATTGTTCACGGGGCTTTGTTGCAAAGTTTAAGGGGTTTGCAGAATTTACCCATAAAAATATTATGCAGGGTCTAATGACTGTCCAGTGTCCAGTGCCACTTTTCCTCGTTGGCTTGCTTACCTTTATGCCAACACTTCATCACTTTGTTTCCGTATCATGCTTTGAGGTTAATAAAGTGTGCATTTTGGCAGGATATGATGGTGGTACCCCAAGCAGAGGCCACAGACATTGGATGCATGAAGGAGAACAGGCTGAGGGTGATTTCATCACAGCAAAGGCTTTCCATGATAACGGCCGTTATAGTGCACAAAGCGCTTCCAACAGCGGCAGCAGCAACAACGGCCTGTTCAAGGCAGTAGAGGTGGAGCTTTACCTGGACGGCCAGGCTACTATGTCAAATGATCGGTACAAGTCAAACAACTGAAGAAAGTCTGTGGTGTTTGAGTTTCTATTCTCACAGTTTGTTGGCCTTGAGTTCTTTTCTCGTTGGTTTGTTTCAGTCTGCAAGACTTGGGAAACGTTATTCAAATTATTGCCTACAGTTGAGCTGTTTCTGCATATATTTTTCTTGTAGTCAAACAGTGCATCAGACACAGCTGGTTAAATCTATGCATCTCCGTTGTGGTTCAGGAGAATGATACCAAATTAATTCTGTTTTATGTTTGATGATTCCGATGATTAATGCCGACATCCATTTTCTCTTGTATGTGGATTTTTGCATATGTAAGGTCAAAGAAATTCAGGAGAATGACACCAAATTAACTCTGTTTTATGTTTCATTATTCTGATGATTAATGTCGACATCCATTTTCTCTTGTATGGGGATTATTATTATTATTGTATATGTAAGTTTAAACTAGTTTTGTTTTCGATCACCTTTTTGGGTCAAAATAAAACTGGTTTAGTTTATAGAGTCGTTTTGTTTTAGGAAAGCCTGAACCGGGAATAGAGCTAAACAATTAAAATAACAAATTGATTTGAGGAGTTCACATCCTCATCACAATCAACCTCCTCCTTCACATTAATCATATAATTAAGCAAAGTGAATGTTGATGCATAACTTAAAAGCATTACTCTTTATGCAGAGTCATTCTACAAAAGCCAATTAGGGACATCCAGCATATTCATCTTTTATTAAAAACCTTTTAACAGATCCATGAAGCTACAAATAGAGAAGAACAGAAAGAATATTACAAGAAGAATACTTACCACAGCAAAGACATATACCAATAAATCATTTAAGTGATCATAGTATAGAGCCTGATCAGGAAATTTTAAATTCTGGAATTAGTAGTAGCGTCTGAATATTTTCCCTTGCGAGATATATATATCTCAATTTATTTGAGCAATTTAGAGATATCACAATCTTCGGTCTTCGCAAATCGTCTCGTACTCTTGGCTATCTCGCCTTCCTGCATTCATACTGCAAAGCCACAGCTTATATCAATATGACTTGACTAACAATTCATTGACAGTATGAGAAAATTGAAGATGCTAATTTAATATGAGATACCTTGATTTTTCTTCCAAAGTTCCTTTTACTCTTCTTCACCCTGTATCTTGAAAGTTTCTGCTGTCGGTCCTCGGTCCTCAGTTCACCGATGATGGTCGGTTGTCTCTCCAAACAAACATGAGCGTTGCCTGTGTTTCCTAGATTTGTAGCAGACTTTTCAAGAGCCTGTTTAGGAAAATGCAAATCAATGACCTGGAAATTGCCAGGGATATCTAAACATCTCAGTTCTTATCCTATATACTTGGATTAAGCAATTCTTTTTAAATATAGTTTTCTATAGTTACAATTTCTCTTCCTCATAGTTCTCTCTCAAAAAATTCTTTTCCTTTATAGCTTTATTTTCATATGTAACAGGCTGCTGTCCTTTTCAAATTTATCAATATCTAATATTAATCCTTCGCAATTTTTGACAATATGTAACGTTGTACAGGTAACTATTTGGTTGATGGGTGTTGTTTATTCCTTCAATTAGCGAGGGTTTCAATATTTCGCTAATTTAAGCAAATGAAAAATCAAAGAGTATCCGAAATTTTCAATCCATTGTACCAATTAAGAAAATGAACATCAAACTGAGTAACTACCAAAATGAACACCGATTAAAAGAGTACATAAAAGCCAAATTGTCTAACCTGAATATCTCCTTCACTGCATGCTCTCCTCAATACAAACGCCGCTTCAAAATCCATTCCCTGAAAATCCAAAAAATTCGGTCTCATATTGCAACCCCCAACCATCTCCATAGAATTGAGACACCCGGTGCTAAAACTTTTCTGCAAATTTCCTTGTTCATCCAATCTGATATCTTCGAGATGCAAAGCTTGCTCTATTCCCGTTACAGGAATATTAACATCGTTAATCTCAGGACGTTGTTCGTTAATTACATACTGGGCTAGAAGTTCATTCTTGCATTCATATAGGACATTGTTCAGATGGTCATTTTGGATGGTTTCAGTTGTGATATCTTGTCCATTAGATATAATTGTCATAGCAGCACTGAGAGGATCCAGTGCAAGTTCAGGTTCTTCTAGGATCGCGCTGGAGCATCGAATAGATCTCCTTCAGCTCCTAGATCATACTCCAAAATATTGGATGTTTGCATCATGTTTCCCTACAGAGAGGGAAAAATTATAGAGAAAATTTTAAATGATTTGGTTAAAAGTACTTGGTGTATACATGAAACCGCTAGATACAGCAACTAAATGTTACTTGCAGTATAAGCTATTCACAGTGGTCAGAATCAGAAATCAACAACTTTATGCTTATCATATGTTTTAATACAAAGAATGGAAATAAAGTTGCTGATTTCATAGCAATTTTTTTTCCTTCTGAAAATATTTTCTTTGGCAAGCAAAGTTTTATCAGAAAGCTTACCTATACATATATTTCAAAAAAAAAAAAAAGGTAGCAGCAGTCAAAACTCACTCCACAAATAATTGACTGACGTTCACAGACAACGGGCAACCCACATGTGAAAGCACCGAAAAAATACACAAAAAATCCTCAAAAGAGTTCAACACCCTACATTGAGGGGCTCCATGGGTATTTCATCTGAAAATTGTCACATATTGAGAATCTAATATTGTCAAAAAAAATTTTGACACTTAATTATTACTCCACAAAGTAGGACCTTTTCTCACATCCAAGCCATGAGCTCAATTTTACCAAATTACCCCCAAACATCTCCCAAAGGGCTTCCCTTCAATTAATTCCTTATAATAACAATAATAATAAGGCAAACTGAACAGGGAAAGAAGAAGAGTACCCATATGAAGGAAAAAGTTATATTAATCCTAGAAAAAAATTAGAAATAATTAAAAACTAAACATATGTATACCATGTGAGAGACATCATAGGGGACCTCAGTGTGGAAGCTGCACAGCAGATTCTCGTCAGCTGGTTGAGAGAGGTGGTAAGGGAAACTCTCCAGCAAGGGAAACATGAGCCCAGACTCAGCAGCTCTCTCTCTCTCTCTCTCTCTCTCTCTCTCTCTCTCTGCAATTGCTCTCTAGGAAGTGAAACCTCAGTTATTGGTGTTGTTTTTTGTGCGTGCTGCGTCCGTGACAGGAAGGGAGATGGAAAGGACAAGGGAGGTGATGAGCGGAGCGGTGTATATTTATAGACAACAATCAAGAGGAGAAAGTAAATCAAGATGTGCACTGAAGGGATATAACTTTTGGATCCTTGGACCTATGCATAGATCTAAGATCTAGATATATATTATTATGTACCGGATCCATGTGATATCCTCATTGGAAGAGTAAAAAATATCCGGTTCTATGACATTAAATGTATAAGGAGAGAATCTTAAAGAGTAAGTATCGGGAAAGATCGTAGAAACCCAAGAGATATCAACTCTACATCATTAACCTCAGCATTGATCTAAGGATTGATATTGTTTTAGTATATATTTATTGTTGTAGGTACTGTTCTCACTAGATATTTTCTCCAAAAGAGATGGATCTCTCTTCTTAGATGCTCCATGAGCACTATACCACACCAATATGGAGGATATGTAACACAAGATAAATTATATAATTACATCACCTTCTCATTTGCAAGTGGTTTGTGCTATACATGATATTTTCTGTTGGTGTGGTGTAGTTAGCTTTCCACCGGTTCTTGACACTGAACAAAATTCCTTTTCCCCCAATTCCAACTCCATTTCCACTAGAAAAATTTAAATTTTTGTCATATGTAACTAATGAATCTTCTTCAATTCTATATCAAACCAAACTGATCGAAATTAGCTTGGTCGCTTCACTTCGGTTTATTCGATTTTGGATTGGACTCATTTAACTAAGAAAAAGGGTAACATTGATCCTAAAGAAAGATACATGTTAAAAATTTGGTACAAGAAAAATGTGTATTGAGGGTTTGATATAAGAATAATGCAAATTAATTGAAAAATAAAAATTTTAAGGAAGAAGGAGAAAGAAATTGGTAGACTACTTAAAGAAAGGAAGAGTATATTTTCTAAAAATAAGAAAATCGTTAGTTCAGTTAGTTTATGTTAAGATTTTCTCAAACCGAACCGAAAGACACATATTCTAAAACCAAACCCAACCCGAAATACAATGATTCAAGTTTAATTGGTTAAACTGATCAATGCTCACTCTTAGAAAATACTCCTGCAACATTGTAGGAAGCTTGAATGTTTAAATCTGATCAGAAGCCCGTCATGATCTCGCTAAAGCAAATAAACAACTAATTACTTTTCTTGCTATGAAATAAAACAAACAATTTGAGGCATGGAGAAATATGTAAAAATAGAGTTTTACATTTTACTTGCCCCCACCTATTTTTACCTTAAAAGTACCCCAAAAAAAAAATGATTGGACATTTGCATAATTATTTTCTGAAAATAGCGTGAACAAACACATTCTGTTGTCTCTGCTAGGACTATTGAGCTCCACTTCCATGCTTTTAAATTGAGAAATAAAATGTAAAAATATCAAAATCATTAATCCCACATTCATTACGAATCATCATAATAAACTCTGGTCTAAATCAACTTGACTCTGAAATTTTGTTGCCACTTGAATCTAACACACACTAATGGACAAAGACTCAAACGAATGCCGCCGACTTACCCAATTATAAGTAAATGTTCAATTTTTTCGCTTGATATTTGGACATAATATACTCATTGATGGGGATCCCAAAGTATCAGAGTCCAAACCCAAAAGAGTGGGCTGGGAAAAGCCGCCATCTGAAAGCAAAAGAAACTCTTATTACTAAATTTAGTTTGTCTCAAAAGCCAAATGATATGCGCACTAGTGGATGGCATGAGATCCATTGAATTAGGCACAAGAGATAAAATGTCCTTAATAGTAAAAGTTTTGGAATCTTGTAAGTTTACTGACCTTTAATTTCTAGACTTTCACTGTTAATTGTTTCGTGGGGTGAAACTAGTCACTATAAGAAAACTATCTGGTGCTTTATGTCCTTTCAATATTTGGCGTATAAAATTCAGAAAAACTTTTGGATATACATATCAATATTTAAATATTCTTATTTCACTAGGTAAAATACTTTCCACTGCAAATAAATTTTGACGTTGCGGTGAGCACTGGGGGTTTTTAGTAATATACTCTGCATATTACCCGAGGTTTATCCTCCAAATTGATGGACGGCATCTAGACTAATTAACATTTCCATTTTTCTATAAAAGTCACTTTCACTGAATCAAAACTTTGAAATTATGATAAACTTAGCGGTTATAATTTATACTGTAAACACTGAATCAAAAACCTGCTTTTAGAAGATAAGTTATACCTAAGGAAATTTACAGCTTCAATGCTAGCGAGAACTTGAAGGAGGAAACATCATGAAAGACGCAAGCCCCCAGAATACCAAAGTGACCCTAAGTTGAGATACAAAATTTATTAAGAGCTCAAAGCTCCATAAGCCTACAAACAAACAAGAGGTTAAAATGAAAAGGGTGCATATGCTGTTTCCAGATTCGTCCAAATGATTCAGATTCCCGCTCCAACATGATAAAAGAGTTGGCAAATAATTTAAAAGAAAAATTTTAAACTTATATATATATATATGATTATGGACAGTACATATAGAGTGTGGTGACACCATCCGCCATCAATTAACTACATATTTAAATCACAATGGCAGATGCCATATGAAGAACATAAACACTATAGTTTAGTGAAAATTCCTGATCAGTGTCTATTTTCTTTTAATGGGGAAAGGAGAATTTTGGTGGGCTGTATAGCAAAAGGGCAACTCTCTTATTAAAGGGAAAAAGGTGAGAGGTGAGGATGGGAATCTTATAGTGAAAACCTCTATAAGAGGAGTACAGTTATATTGGATTGATTAGAGAGAATTTGATTGAGACAACTTGAAAGTGCACTCTGTGCCATCACATGCCGTATATGGGCTTATTAAGCTTTATATTCTCTCCCTTAAGTAGTTGTGTATCACTTCTCTCACCTAAAAGTGCCACCAAGAGGGAACAAGTTTAAGAAAGAAAGGTTTCCTCTTGGCAAAGCATGATTTGAAAACAAGTTAGACAATATATAAAGTTCAAAAATGTACATTTGTCTACTATTTCATAATGCATCAAAAACTATATGTGGATCTCTAAATTAAGTACCACATTCATCCCCCTAGAGACTTGGCACTAACATACAAAAGAACCTACTTCCAACAACACAAGGTTATCACCATGGGGACCTTTTGCCTCTCTTTACATCAATGAACGAACCCCTGTTAATCAAAAGAAACATGGATGTTCCCTTCACATTATTCTTCGTTACCAAGGTGTTGTGTCCCCCTAATGCACCAACTAAAGAGCATAGAGAAACATATCAGCCCTTGTTTACTCCTACCTTATGAGCAAATAGATTGTATTGTGTCCCCTATGCTCTTGTTGGTGTGCCACTTATACAACACTCATCCGGACTTTTCAATTTAAATAATCAACATACGTAGATAATAATTAATAATTTGAATATATATAACCTCAACAATACAACAGTCAAGAGTGCAGAGGGACGTACCGCTCCCTTAGTCTAAAAATGCAAACTATATATGAATACCCTAATAATACTTCAGGCAATGAATATATTATACATAAGTAATGGCAAGTCGGGACACTACTTGACCAAAGGCCAGGGTTCAATGCTTGCCTCCTGCGTCCCTTAAGTGTCATACTAACCTTGGTGTCTGGATTGGGGGACCAGTACAACACAGCCAGGGTTTACTGATGAGGATGAGGGACTCGAACTCGGGCAAAAAATCTGATATATTAGATATGCAAAAAATCTGATATATTAGATATGCAAAAAATCTGATATATTAGATACATTAAATAACATCTGAATGACAGTTGATTATGTGGCTTATTTTGGCTCCTTTCATTGGGACTCGACCAGGACTCCTGTTGCATGTAAATTATTATGTTGATTTGCTTATTTTGATTGGCAGAGGAACACATGTTTTTATTCTAGTTATATGCATTCTTCCATATGTGTTTTTGCTGTTAGGTATTATAGAACATTTATGAGGAACCTTGTAATATTGTGTGTTTGGCGTATGCTATAATACTAACATAGATTTTACTTTAGCACATGCCCACTATAATTTAAAAGTTGTGGCATGCCATAGTGCATTTTGGAGATATTTGTCTGATGGTTAACACCTTATATAATCTTAAAGTGGTTGAATAAGAGATGTTCAACTAATGTATGCTTCAACCTAGGGGAAAAACTACCGAGTTAACACGCGATGTTATGTTTTTATATGATTTATTGATATCTATGTTGCTTGTGAGTCTGGATTACGGTCGTTGTGTAAGTCGGCATTATTTTCTTTCTTCAGTAATATATGGTTCATCCTTAACATTAGAAAATATTTGATTGTCCATTTCTATCTGTTTCTCTTGATGATATTTAGTTATTATTTAATGCAAAATGATTGTCAGTCCTGTCATGTCATTTCTTCATGATAAATTAACATCATGGTTTTGACCTGTTGCCTAAGTACTTGTAGGCTTCTTGCTATGCAGGACCTTTTTTGGGGCATTCTTTTTTTTCCTTTTGTCTTTTCTTTGTGTTTGGACGGAGGGTATGTGGGTTGGGCTTTCGGCCTGCATCAGGCTTGATGGAGAAGAGCATTTGGCCCCACTGCCCCATATCTTATGCTTCCAACAACCTAGTTACAAATTGAATTCACTAGTATATAAGCACTGTAATATATTATCGATTGCTTAGTTCTACTTAGATAAATGGATAGTTGAAATATCTTAATCTGATAGATGGATTCTGATCTGATGTATATCTGGTGAATCTTTTGATAAATGAAGTGATTTGGACAGTTGAGATTTCCTTCATTAAATCTACTAGAAAACTTGGAACTAGTGAAGGAGTTCTACATGAACACTTAAATTTCTTACTATCGTATAGAATTGTCCATGAAATTAGTTTTGTAGTTAGTTTTGGGAATAACATACAATATCCAGAGTTAAAGTTCTTAGTAATACTTTTCAATGTAATCTTGACTACCCAAGAATTTAGCATAATAAGGGAATTTTCTCTACCCGTTGAAGCTGTTTATGAGAATCCCCAATTGTTCAGGGGTTCAATATAATTTTATAGTTCAGGTGAACTTTCTATGATTTATAAATTGTTCACGGGGGGCTTTGTTGCAAAGTTTAAGGGGGGTTTGCAGAATTTACCCATAAAAATATTATGCAGGGCCTAATGACTGTCCAGTGTCCAGTGCCACTTTTCCTCGTTGGCTTGCTTACCTTTATGCCAACACTCCATCACTTTGTTTCCGTTTCATGCTTTGAGGTTAATAAAGTGTGCATTTTGGCAGGATATGATGGTGGTACCCCCGAAGCAGAGGCCACAGACATTGGATGCACGCTTTGCAAACATGAAGGAGAACAGGCTGAGGGTGATTTCATCACAGCAAAAGGCTTTCCATGATAACGGCCGTTATAGTGCACAAAGGCGTCGTTTCCAACAGCGGCAGCAGCAACAACGGCCTGTTCAAGGCAGTAGAGGTGGAGCTTTACCTGGACGCCGGCCAGGCTACTATGTCAAATGATCGGTACAAGTCAAACAACTGAAGAAAGTCTGTGGTGTTTGAGTTTCTATTCTCACAGTTTGTTGGCCTTGAGTTCTTTTCTCGTTGGTTTGTTTCAGTCTGCAAGACTTGGGAAACGTTATTCAAATTATTGCCTACAGTTGAGCTGTTTCTGCATATATTTTTCTTGTAGTCAAACAGTGCATCAGACACAGCTGGTTAAATCTATGCATCTCCGTTGTGGTTCAGGAGAATGATACCAAATTAATTCTGTTTTATGTTTGATGATTCCGATGATTAATGCCGACATCCATTTTCTCTTGTATGTGGATTTTTGCATATGTAAGGTCAAAGAAATTCAGGAGAATGACACCAAATTAACTCTGTTTTATGTTTCATTATTCTGATGATTAATGTCGACATCCATTTTCTCTTGTATGGGGATTATTATTATTATTGTATATGTAAGTTTAAACTAGTTTTGTTTTCGATCACCTTTCCCTTGGGTCAAAATAAAACTGGTTTAGTTTATAATGGAGTCGTTTTTGTTTTAGGAAAGCCTGAACCGGGGAACAAATTGGATTTGAGGAGTTCACATCCTCATCACAATCAACCTCCTCCTTCACATTAATCATATAATTAAGCAAAGTGAATGTTGATGCATAACTTAAAAGCATTACTCTTTATGCAGAGTCATTCTACAAAAGCCAATTAGGGACATCCAGCATATTCATCTTTTATTAAAACCTTTTAACAGATCCATGAAGCTACAAATAGAGAAGAACAGAAAGAATATTACAAGAAGGATACTTACCACAGCAAAGACATATACCAATAAATCATTTAAGTGATCATAGTATTAGAGCCTGATCTGGAAATTTTAAATTCAGTGGAATTAGTAGTAGCGTCTGAATGTTTTTCCCTTGCGAGATATATATATCTCAATTTATTTGAGCAATTTAGAGATATCACAATCTTCGGTCTTCGCAAATCGTCCTCGTACTCTTGGCTGGTTATCTGCTAAGGCCTTCCTGCATTCATACTTGCAAAGCCACAGCTTATATCAATATGACTTAACTAACAATTCATTGACAGTATGAGAAAATTGAAGATGCTAATTTAATATGAGATACCTTGATTTTTCTTCCAAAGTTCCTTTTACTCTTCTTCACCCTGTATCTTGAAAGTTTCTGCTGTCGGTCCTCGGTCCTCAGTTCACCGATGATGGTCGGTTGTCTCTCCAAACAAACATGAGCGTTGCTTGTGTTTCCTAGATTTGTAGCAGACTTTTCAAGAGCCTGTTTAGGAAAATGCAAATCAATGACCTGGAAATTGCCAGGGATATCTAAACATCTCAGTTCTTATCCTATATACTTGGATTAAGCAATTCTTTTTAAATATAGTTTTCTATAGTTACAATTTCTCTTCCTCATAGTTCTCTCCAAAAAATTCTTTTCCTTTATAGCTTTATTTTCATATGTAACAGGCTGCTGTCCTTTTCAAATTTATCAATATCTAATATTAATCCTTCGCAATTTTTGACAATATGTAACGTTGTACAGGTAACTATTTGGTTGATGGGTGTTGTTTATTCCTTCAATTAGCGAGGGTTTCAATATTTCGCTAATTTAAGCAAATGAAAAATCAAAGAGTATCCGAAATTTTCAATCCATTGTACCAATTAAGAAAATGAACATCAAACTGAGTAACTACCAAAATGAACACCGATTAAAAGAGTACATAAAAGCCAAATTGTCTAACCTGAATATCTCCTTCACTGCATGCTCTCCTCAATACAAACGCCGCTTCAAAATCCATTCCCTGAAAATCCAAAAAATTCGGTCTCATATTGCAACCCCCAACCATCTCCATAGAATTGAGACACCCGGTGCTAAAACTTTTCTGCAAATTTCCTTGTTCATCCAATCTGATATCTTCGAGATGCAAAGCTTGCTCTATTCCCGTTACAGGAATATTAACATCGTTAATCTCAGGACGTTGTTCGTTAATTACATACTGGGCTAGAAGTTCATTCTTGCATTCATATAGGACATTGTTCAGATGGTCATTTTGGATGGTTTCAGTTGTGATATCTTGTCCATTAGATATAATTGTCATAGCAGCACTGAGAGGATCCAGTGCAAGTTCAGGTTCTTCTAGGATCGGCGCTGGAGCATCGAATAGATCTCCTTCAGCTCCTAGATCATACTCCAAAATATTGGATGTTTGCATCATGTTTCCCTACAGAGAGGGAAAAAATTATAGAGAAAATTTTAAATGATTTGGTTAAAAGTACTTGGTGTATACATGAAACCGCTAGATACAGCAACTAAATGTTACTTGCAGTATAAGCTATTCACAGTGGTCAGAATCAGAAATCAACAACTTTATGCTTATCATATGTTTTTAATACAAAGAATGGAAATAAAGTTGCTGATTTCATAGCAATTTTTTTTTTTCCTTCTGAAAATATTTTCTTTGGCAAGCAAAGTTTTATCAGAAAGCTTACCTATACATATATTTCAAAAAAAAAAAAAAGGTAGCAGCAGTCAAAACTCACTCCACAAATAATTGACTGACGTTCACAGACAACGGGCAACCCACATGTGAAAGCACCGAAAAAATACACAAAAAATCCTCAAAAGAGTTCAACACCCTACATTGAGGGGCTCCATGGGTATTTCATCTGAAAATTGTCACATATTGAGAATCTAATATTGTCAAAAAAAATTTTGACACTTAATTATTACTCCACAAAGTAGGACCTTTTCTCACATCCAAGCCATGAGCTCAATTTTACCAAATTACCCCCAAACATCTCCCAAAGGGCTTCCCTTCAATTAATTCCTTATAATAACAATAATAATAAGGCAAACTGAACAGGGAAAGAAGAAGAGTACCCATATGAAGGAAAAAAGTTATATTAATCCTAGAAAAAAAATTAGAAATAATTAAAAACTAAACATATGTATACCATGTGAGAGACATCATAGGGGACCTCAGTGTGGAAGCTGCACAGCAGATTCTCGTCAGCTGGTTGAGAGAGGTGGTAAGGGAAACTCTCCAGCAAGGGAAACATGAGCCCAGACTCAGCATACATGACTCTCTCTCTCTCTCTCTCTCTCTCTCTCTCTCTCTCTGCAATTGCTCTCTAGGAAGTGAAACCTCAGTTATTGGTGTTGTTTTTTTTTGTGCGTGCTGCGTCCGTGACAGGAAGGGAGATGGAAAGGACAAGGGAGGTGATGAGCGGAGCGGTGTATATTTATAGACAACAATCAAGAGGAGAAAGTAAATCAAGATGTGCACTGAAGGGATATAACTTTTGGATCCTTGGACCTATGCATAGATCTAAGATCTAGATATATATTATTATGTACCGGATCCATGTGATATCCTCATTGGAAGAGTAAAAAAATATCCGGTTCTATGACATTAAATGTATATCAAAAGGAGAGAATCTTAAAAGAGTAAGTATCGGGTGGAAAGATCGTGTAGACGTGAACCCAAGAGATATCAACTCTTACATCATTAACCTTTGCGCATTGATCTAAGGATTGATATTGTTTTAGTATATATTTATTGTTGTAGGCTGTTCTCACTAGATATTTTCTCCAAAAGAGATGGATCTCCTCTTCTTAGATGCTCCATGAGCACTATACCACACCAATATGGAGGGATATGTAACACAAGATAAATTATATAATTACATCACCTTCTCATTTGCAAGTGGTTTGTGCTATACATGATATTTTCTGTTGGTGTGGTGTAGTTAGCTTTCCACCAGGTTCTTGACACTGAACAAAATTCCTTTTCCCCCCCCCAATTCCAACTCCATTTCCACTAGAAAAAATTTAAATTTTTTGTCATATGTAACTAATGAATCTTCTTCAATTCTATATCAAACCAAACTGATCGAAATTAGCTTGGTCGCTTCACTTCGGTTTATTCGATTTTGGATTGGACTCATTTAACTAAGAAAAAGGGTAACATTGATCCTAAAGAAAGATACATGTTAAAAATTTGGTACAAGAAAAATGTGTATTGAGGGTTTGATATAAGAATAATGCAAATTAATTGAAAAATAAAAATTTTAAGGAAGAAGGAGAAAGAAATTGGTAGACTACTCGAAAGAAAGGAAGAGTATATTTTCTAAAAATAAGAAAATCGTTAGTTCAGTTAGTTTATGTTAAGATTTTCTCAAACCGAACCGAAAGACACATATTCTAAAACCAAACCCAACCGCTGAAATACAATGATTCAGTCAGTTTAATTGGTTAAACTGATCAATGCTCACTCTTAGAAAATACTCCTGCAACATTGTAGGAAGCTTGAATGTTTAAATCTGATCAGAAGCCCGTCATGATCTCGCTAAAGCAAATAAACAACTAATTACTTTTCTTGCTATGAAATAAAACAAACAATTTGAGGCATGGAGAAATATGTAAAAATAGAGTTTTACATTTTACTTGCCCCCACCTATTTTTTACCTTAAAAAGTACCCCCCCCAAAAAAAAAAAAATGATTGGACATTTGCATAATTATTTTCTGAAAATAGCGTGAACAAACACATTCTGTTGTCCTCTCTGCTAGGACTATTGAGCTCCACTTCCATGCTTTTTAAATTGAGAAATAAAAATGTAAAAAATATCAAAATCATTAATCCCACATTCATTACGAATCATCATAATAAACTCTGGTCTAAATCAACTTGACTCTGAAATTTTGTTGCCACTTGAATCTAACACACACTAATGGACAAAGACTCAAACGAATGCCGCCGACTTACCCAATTATAAGTAAATGTTCAATTTTTTCGCTTGATATTTGGACATAATATACTCATTGATGGGGATCCCAAAGTATCAGAGTCCAAACCCAAAAGAGTGGGCTAGAGGGAAAAGCCGCCATCTGAAAGCAAAAGAAACTCTTATTACTAAATTTAGTTTGTCTCAAAAAGCCAAATGATATGCGCACTAGTGGATGGCATGAGATCCATTGAATTAGGCACAAGAGATAAAATGTCCTTAATAGTAAAAGTTTTGGAATCTTGTAAGTTTACTGACCTTTAATTTCTAGACTTTCACTGTTAATTGTTTCGTGGGGTGAAACTAGTCACTATAAGAAAACTATCTGGTGCTTTATGTCCTTTCAATATTTGGCGTATAAAATTCAGAAAAACTTTTGGATATACATATCAATATTTAAATATTCTTATTTCACTAGGTAAAATACTTTCCACTGCAAATAAATTTTGACGTTGCGGTGAGCACTGGGGTTTTAGTAATATACTCTGCATATTACCCGAGGTTTATCCTCCAAATTGATGGACGGCATCTAGACTAATTAACATTTCCATTTTTCTATAAAAGTCACTTTCACTGAATCAAAACTTTGAAATTATGATAAACTTAGCGGTTATAATTTATACTGTAAACACCTAATCAAAACCTGCTTTTAGAAGATAAGTTATACCTAAGGAAATTTACAGCTTCAATGCTAGCGAGAACTTGAAGGAGGAAACATCATGAAAGACGCAAGCCCCCAGAATACCAAAGTGACCCTAAGTTGAGATACAAAATTTATTAAGAGCTCAAAGCTCCATAAGCCTACAAACAAACAAGAGGTTAAAATGAAAAGGGTGCATATGCTGTTTCCAGATTCGTCCAAATGATTCAGATTCCCGCTCCAACATGATAAAAGAGTTGGCAAATAATTTAAAAGAAAAATTTTAAACTTATATATATATATATGATTATGGACAGTACATATAGAGTGTGGTGACACCATCCGCCATCAATTAACTACATATTTAAATCACAATGGCAGATGCCATATGAAGAACATAAACACTATAGTTTAGTGAAAATTCCTGATCAGTGTCTATTTTCTTTTAATGGGGAAAGGAGAATTTTGGTGGGCTGTATAGCAAAAGGGCAACTCTCTTATTAAAGGGAAAAGGTGAGAGGTGAGGATGGGAATCTTATAGTGAAAACCTCTATAAGAGGAGTACAGTTATATTGGATTGATTAGAGAGAATTTGATTGAGACAACTTGAAAGTGCACTCTGTGCCATCACATGCCGTATATGGGCTTATTAAGCTTTATATTCTCTCCCTTAAGTAGTTGTGTATCACTTCTCTCACCTAAAAGTGCCACCAAGAGGGAACAAGTTTAAGAAAGAAAGGTTTCCTCTTGGCAAAGCATGATTTGAAAACAAGTTAGACAATATATAAAGTTCAAAAATGTACATTTGTCTACTATTTCATAATGCATCAAAAACTATATGTGGATCTCTAAATTAAGTACCACATTCATCCCCCTAGAGACTTGGCACTAACATACAAAAGAACCTACTTCCAACAACACAAGGTTATCACCATGGGGACCTTTTGCCTCTCTTTACATCAATGAACGAACCCCTGTTAATCAAAAGAAACATGGATGTTCCCTTCACATTATTCTTCGTTACCAAGGTGTTGTGTCCCCCTAATGCACCAACTAAAGAGCATAGAGAAACATATCAGCCCTTGTTTACTCCTACCTTATGAGCAAATAGATTGTATTGTGTCCCCTATGCTCTTGTTGGTGTGCCACTTATACAACACTCATCCGGACTTTTCAATTTAAATAATCAACATAATGTAGATAATAATTAATAATTTGAATATATATAACCTCAACAATACAACAGTCAAGAGTGCAGAGGGACGTACCGCTCCCTTAGTCTAAAAATGCAAACTATATATGAATACCCTAATAATACTTCAGGCAATGAATATATTATACATAAGTAATGGCAAGTCGGGACACTACTTGACCAAAGGCCAGGGTTCAATGCTTGCCTCCTGCGTCCCTTAAGTGTCATACTAACCTTGGTGTCTGGATTGGGGACCAGTACAACACAGCCAGGGTTTACTGATGAGGATGAGGGACTCGAACTCGGGCCTTGGCTCGGAGATCCTCCTACCTTGCCAGGTTTCCCTTGTATCGAGAAAAAAAAACATAACACTACCTTGCAAGTACAAGGCAGTATTACAACATCTAGTGCAATGATGGGACTCAACCCACCTCAAGAATAATTAAGTTGATGGTGATGATAGACAACGAAGGGAGAAATCATAACTTGTCTACATCTCTAATAAGGGGAACCGAAGGGGTCTTTAAGGACTTTGCGTCTTTGGGAGTATTAGAGAGAGATGCCATGCCAAAAGTGACACCTGCTTCCTTTCCCAATGATTAGACCTTGAGATTGAGCCTTCGGGGCCCATAATTCCTGAGATCCATCAACGACGCCAACAAGTGGATGGGCCTAAAAATTGTCTGTTAGTTGGAACTATGGGCCCCATTTGAAGTTCCTCCTCCCTCCATTTTCAGCATCATTAGACATACATACGCACTAAATGGTGATGGATGTCCTTTGTTTGCCATTACGTATGTACATTGTACGCTATGTACCATTTCGTTCACATTCCATATGCCCACGTGGCGTTGAGCAAACACTTGGTTGGATCTATTTTGACTATTTTTTTGTCAAATTGAACCAAATCAAACTAGATTCAAAATCTAATTGAACCGAATCAAATGGGTTCGGTGCAGTTCAATTTGTTCAGTTTAGGCATAGACAAGGCAAGTTAGAGATTTTTTTTTTAAAGCTAGAATTCAACACTTATTCTTACAAACTTCTCACCCATTTTATATCCCAAGTTGAAGAGAAAAATTAATTAATCAACTACTTTAGAAGCTAAAACCAAACCTTTATCAATTAAAAATATATAAAAGTATTATTATAGATCAATTTTTATCTTCCTTTTTTTAGACAATTACGTTGAGGTTGATCGGTTCGATTATTTCAGTTTCAAATATTCGAAGCTTTTTCACACCCGAACCGAACAGCGGAAATTCAGTCTGTTCGATTGTTTTTTCGATTTGCACCAGTTAGTGCTTACCCCTATGCCCATGTGTCATTAATTAAAGCTAAGTTCTAAGTAAGAGCCCACTTGGGCTCATTTGTTATACTTTGTTTGTATGTATTTAACATACACGAATAATAAAGAATCAGAAAAGAATATAGCTCACTAGCTATCTATTGCCTGCCTGTAAAATTTGCAAAATGATATACAGAAGCTTGCAAGTCGACGTAAACCATATAAAGTTTGAAGATCTATGTTAAACTGTGTGACATAGCTCATACAAATCATTCAACAATGGCTAACCTACAAATTCCAACCAAAGCACGGTTATGTTTTGACGACAAAGCTACTAAGCAATCACAATCTTACAGTAGAGAATACATAACAATTCACAACCTCAACGTGACAGACCGAATTTATTCACGATGTATATCATCGCAGTTTCATTGAGAAACCAAGAAATTTAGATAATATAGGTGGATTACCCCGAAAGGATTTTGATTTTCTGTTCATCGCCTTCAATAACTGCGAACCAACGGAAACAGAAAGAAATGATTTGAACTGCACAGAAAAGTCATCAAGAACCTCTCTCAACTCTTTGCAGTTATAGTCACAAATTGACTACATCAACAAACAGAAGGGGGCCAGCTCTGCTACCAGGCATCCACATACAAGTACATAAAAAACGTACGTAGGTATATCCACATATATAACATATATATAGGCCAATCATAAAATCTGCTTTAAAACGCAAGTTTGTCAAGGTGTCGATCCATGATTTTCGAAATGGACTCAAGGAATGCAGCTTCGCTGGTTGAATGAAGAATGCTGTCCTTTGCTTCATTGATCATTTCCTCAATCTTGGATCCCTTTTGGAGAGTTTCTCTGCACAAGATGCTTCCAATATCGTATGGAGTGAGTCCTCTTTCTGCTCCCTTCTTTAAGAGCATAGTGGAGATGCGAAGAGTTCTGGAGCATTCGAGGGACAAATCCCAGCCGTAAAATTTTAGAAGGGCAATATCCTGCTCAGCATCCAGAGATTTGATGTACTCGATGGTTTCGGAGTTGAAAGGCTCACGGGCTTGAGGCCAGTAGAGCCACTCGAAGGTGCAGTCCTCAAACTGCATTGAGTACAGGCATTGACAAATAAGAGCTTATTAATGAAATGACAATTGAAAGGGGGAGGGAAAAAAAGAAAAGAAATGATTAACAAGAAGACCATAGTTACACCATAGAAGATACTCGTTTGAAGGTCTAATGTTCATATATGCAACAGAAATAAATGGGATCCAGGTTAAATATAAAACGTTCAATCTGAAGTTCTAAACCATAGTTAAGAAGAAAAGTTGAATGCAACCTGAAGTTTATCTGTCATTGCTTTTAATTTAAACATGTTAATGTCAAGTGATGACTCCAAAGAAGAAATTAGTATTAGACACATTAAAGGTGTTAGACATGAAATAGGCATTCTGTTGACAGAAACTACTTAAAATTTGTTTTGCATAAACTTCCTTTTCAAGTCTAGAGCAGATTCTTCAAATGAATGATTGAGGATGTAGTGGCGTTTTCAATAAAAAACTATATTACTTAGTCTATAACACAAATACATCAATTATTCTACAGTGGAAAAGCTTGTGGTCATAAACCAAACATTACGATGGCCACTTAGACTAGGGGCTAAGAGGCTAACATTTTTCTACTTTAATGCACACACAAAAAAAAAAGAAAAAAAAAAAAGAAACATAAGAATGAACTTTTAGTATTTATATTTTTACTATATTTACATCTATAAGCATAAACAGGTGAATGACAGGTAAAATATATTACTCTTACCATACCTTATGAATCAAGCTGGCTGGAAAATTTTACGCTTACATGCCGTTTAAATAAGAAGGTAATAAAGCTTAGCTTTGTCCTTAAAATTAGGGGTAAATAGGCCGTAAATTATATCAAACAATCTTCTGCAATGAATCTGGCTGGTTAATTCAAGCAACTTTCGTACGTAATTTTTTTATAAATAAAGTATCCTCAATGTCTGACCTAATTGGAAGTGAAACATGAAGACCTTATTCAAAACAGAATAGTAATGATAAGGTTCTCAATAATAAAAGGACTTTATGACTATTTGAAAAACTAAGCAGCATAGAAGGCTGAACTCATGGATTTCAAGCATGACTCATCTTAATCCCATTCCTTCAATATAGTTTCCCTGTTGCTTTTTCCTTTAACCTCCCTCTGATTTCCGTTAATTTGTTTGTCTGTCGGTCTGTTTTTTGTGTTTTTCTTTTTGGGGGGGTGTGTGTGCGCGTGGGTTGGGAGTCCCCAACAAGACCCTGTTTGGATTCATCCATGCTCTTATAGATCCATCCTAGGTATTCTAAGCATTTCTGTTCTCTAGATACAATGATATGTTACTTTTTATTTTCTTTAATACATGATAATGTATGGCAGTCCATAGGACCCTGTTCAACTTGTGTCATGCCTGAGTGTCCAACATGGACACAAAATTGGTAAACGGAGTGCCTTGCTAATACTGAGACAAACAATTCTTCAACAATATTAATAATTAGAATACGATTCACGAGTAGAAACATATGAAAATAAGTTGTAAGCTATGACCAAATCCAATGAAAAAAAAGGAGGCGGATTTGCAGGCGATGTTGGAGCAAAAGCACTGCATTTTAACCTAAACAGACACGCGTTTAGAAACCCAAAAGAAGTACACTGTAATTGTTGATCCGACACCGAGTGACCCTCAATTCATTTATGCAAACAAACAAATTTTGGAATAGGGTCCGCAGAGTTGTATATGATTGCAATGTAAATCAAGTAAAGAAAAAAAGTTTGATGTGTATGCAGTGTGAAAAACTTATAAAAGGTAAAATTAAGAAAGAAGTTATTGAATTCACAACTCCAATCACCTAACCATTGGGTTCGAGTTACTTGTAGCTCAATCAGTAAAATATCTCATTGACATTCAAAGCATTCTCAAATACAATCACCTAACAATTGGGTTCAAGTTTACACTGAAAGCAATACGTGAACTATCTCATTGACATCTAAAGCATTCTCAAATGCAATCACTAAAGAAATAAAATGCATAGTAGAGCAAGGTGGTCTTCAAATCAAAAGCACAATCTACAAATTGACAACAGAATAGAAAGAAACTTAATTTTCCATGTCAGATATAATAAACAGAAAGTAAGAGCCCAACTAGCAACTTCAAAAATCTAAGATACTTACAGACTCGGGCAGACAATATCCATGATCAATTGGGATCAGCGCAACACGTCCTTCCTCTCCTTTGCAAAATAATATATTACCAGCATGCCTATCTGTATTAGCCAATCTTATATCCAACACAGAGATCTTGTGGACCTCCTCCACTGGAAAAGCCAAAGGACCCCTATCCTCGCAGCTCCCACAGTTCTTCACAAACATCTGCAATGAACCAATCTTGAATTTCTTCTCATCATGTTCAAACCCTTTTGGGTGATTAAAACCTCCATGTAAGCACCGTGCCATGACAGTTGGAGGAACACCAGCAAACCCAACATCACCACACATGAATGATCGACGACCACTCAATGGATGGTCAAGAATGTAAGCTGCCATTTCCCTAAGTGCACCTTCACCAACCCTTGTCCCCTTCTTCAAGCCTTCACCATTTGATGACAAGGGAAGCCCTCGTGGGTTGTTCTCTGCCATGGGCTCCTCATCAATTGGCTTAAACACAGAAACATACTCTTGGCCTGATACATCCTGCATAAAATAAGCTCCTCCTGTGCCTTCAGAAGACATAATTGGAGGAATTCCCTTCTCCAATCCATCTAACGTCGAGCGCAAAAGGTTATGAATCACTATAGGAAATTCAACCTTTGGATTTACAACAAGTGGCTCGATCCAAACATCTG
Organism: Asparagus setaceus; assembly: GCA_012295165.1. Classification (NCBI taxonomy): domain Eukaryota; kingdom Viridiplantae; phylum Streptophyta; class Magnoliopsida; order Asparagales; family Asparagaceae; genus Asparagus; species Asparagus setaceus. Next base: position 55,991,766 of record CM022703.1, on the reverse strand, counting down.
GAAGTGGTGATCTGCTCACGATGGCATCAAGATTATTGAACCCTATATTCTCACTCACATCCGGCGCGTTGATTGATAACACAAAGTCTCTCTCACCTGGCTTAGTCCTAACCCTAACCGATTTCCTCACAAGCAAGTGGATAACTGCATCATTATACTTAAAAATATCTTTAATAATCGATTGATCATTGAGCTCCTCACCATCATAAATCAGCCTTTGGTCGTCAAGATTCACAAAATCATCCCCTCTCTTTGCAATCTGCTGTTTGACATAAGCAACATTTCTGTTTCGATCAATATGAAACTTAAATTTCTTTCCACAAGCAGTCTTCACAGTGATTGCACTAAGGTCTGACAATCGAATAACAAGGTGAAGCACATTGCCATCTGCAACTCCATAGTCCTTAACAAGGCATTCATTCCTTGCTAGCTCTCTTCCATCAAATACAAGCTTCTGCTTCTTGACTACAACCCCTTCAGAGCTCTGAACCCGGAGTTTGACGGATGCAATCGAATCGGATTCAAGAACCCTCATTGGGATTGCTGATGCTCCCATTACCATCAGATAGATCAGAATGGATTCAGTGGAGCAATGTGCGGAGTGATTGCAATCGAATCTAAAGGCAGAGAATGCCGATTCATCTTGAATCGCACTGATAGCAGATCCAGATGAAGACATTTTGTTGAATGGGAATCCTGATGCCCTCAATTTGCCTATAGAAGGCAAAGGAAACCCTAATAGCAAATCAAAACCCTAGAAATCATCTAAAAATTGGAACTTTGGTCAATTCCTCCTGATACATTGACTAATCGAGACCTAAATTGTGAAAGGAAAAACAAAAACCCTAAATGTACAATTTCACCTTGGATAGCCTAAGAAGAATGAACAAACCCAAACAAGGGCAAGTTCCTCCTTTCCAAGGATTAGGGTTTCGCTCCAACAATTACATGGAAATTTTCGAGGAATTCTGATCAATTTCTATTGGATCAAGGAAAAGGAAAGTGCGCGTTTATTTCATGGAAAAATTCAAAAAAAAAAATGGAGAAAAAAAGGGGAAAGAGATGGATTCTTACCGAAGGAAGAACCAAGGTGAAAATTTGAGGAAATGGGATTTAAATTTGATGGATAAAAATAGACATTTGGTAATGATTGTATCTAATTAGGGTTTCCTTCTGTTTGGTTCGGTTGGGGATCGAGTGCTTTACTTCGTCTTCTCCTCGTTCTATAAAAGCCCGCTCTTTTCTCCGTAGCCTTCGCTTTAATATTCGTGACGCCATCATAAGGGTGTTAACATATATATCCTTGAGTTTTAACAAAATTGCATATTACATATGGAATTTTGCATATTTCGTCTTATGATATTTCATGAACAGATAAAAGGAACTCAAATCAAGGATAAAACAAATTGCAGAATAGTCTTTTTGGATAGAAAAATTATATGATGGAAATATCCCAAGTTAGGAATGGGTGACGAAAAAATTAATTAATTAATAAACAATAAAAGATTAGCTTTTATTAGCTTTAGCAAGTTCTAGAATTTGTTTTCAAATAGCTTTGGCATTTTGGAAGGAGAATTAAAGCCATTTTCAATCTCATAGTTTGAAAGGTGAAAAGAAAACCGAACGAGACACCTTCTTTTTTTAAATTTATTTTCCTTCTTCTGTTTTAGTTTATACAACCCAAAATATATCCTCAACAGATTTGGCTTTTTTTTTTTTGGGAGAAATGGCCGTAGCCTTAGTTTATTTCATTCCTTCCAAACATACACCAGAGGGTGTGATACAAAGAGCATCAAAGAGTACATTTGGTAACTCATGATGGAGCCAATGACCACACATTTTCGACGAGGCAGCCGTTGCGGCGATAGAATGAGCGGCCACGTTAAGAGATCTATGAGCGTAGGAAATCGACACCATCAGATTTTGATGAAGAATCCAAATGCATTCATGTATAAAATGTCGAACATGCCATGGCGGGGAGGTGGCAGGCTTAAGGATGCAGTTGATAAGAACTTGTGCGCCGCTAAAGACACGAGAATTGAATTCTTTGAAGGTAGCTGCAAGTTTGAGGGCCTCGAGGATTCCCAAATCTTCAACAATAAGTGGAGGTGAAGAATTAACTTTTCCGGATAAAATATGAGTCATCTTGCCTTCTTTTGTACGCCCGATCAGTCCCCAAAATGAATGTGACTGCCGTGAAGCTCCGTCTACATTAAATGTGAGGTGTGCTGATGGGTGTGCTTTCCGATTTGATTTATTTATGGTTAGAATGCAAAAATTGGAAATAGAAGAAGAACCTGAATAAGTTAATATAAATGGAAGATAAAATATAATTAAAAATGACTCAGGGCATGATGTAATGTTGCACGTCTTTGGGAGCTCAAGAACCAATAATAAATAATGAGTATGAGATGATTAAAAAAAAAGAGAGAAGAAGATAATGTAGTTTAAACACCCGCAATCGCCTTGTTAATTACATCCTCAATTTATTATACCAAGCAACTAAAAATTAAATCTGCCCACAACCAACTAGAAAGAATAAACACTTTATATGTAATAAGTAACATGCATCTCAAACTCATAGACTTGGTCTTCTCTCTGTTAATAGAAAATGATCTGAACAATCTTGAGAAAAATTATCGAAATAACAAAAAATTATTATTTTTACTTACAGCAAACAGCATCAAAATATCACCTCAAAACTTAGTTCCAACTGTAGTGATACATCAAAAGCTGATTAAGAATTTAATTAACAAATTATTTCATATCGTACAGGCCGAAGTATCACATCTACACACTTAATTCCTCTCTCGTCTGTCAGTATCAACTGAAACTAGCATATACAGCAGATTACAACCCTTAGGCTGAGAATGTATATTTGTTGTCGATGTGTGAGTTGCTATATCTGCTTCAAGATTGAAAGCAGATAACTGATACTTTGTTTTCGTCGTCATGATCAATGAGAGCTCTTCCCTACAAAGGTCCATACTCCATAGTAATGCATCTTTTGTTTGTTATATAGGTAGATGCTTAGTAAATATCAGGAAACATCTCGCTTAAGGTTTACATAATTTCGTCATCATTTACTTCTGAATTCATGACAAAGCTAGGAAATGCCATGGTTATGTGCCTGAAAATAGAAAATGCAACTATCAGTCAAGATGAACTGGAGAAATTTTATAAAATCTCAGAGAAAATTACCATGAACTTTTTCTCACTGAACTACCATGCCTGACGGCGGCTAGGGTAAGCTGAACACATGCGAAGTTTTGGACAGTTTTGCCCTTATGTACTTTATTTATAATCTTATCTATTACTTTTAACCCCTCTCTTCTCCTATTTTCAATAGTAGTTTAGACATTTTATTCAAGCTGTTAATGCCATTAGCCATAGTTTCCAATAGGGTATGATGTTTTCTGCAGTTTTAAGTTTGGTTACTCTGATAAAAAAAAGTTTAAGATAGTTTTGTGCAAAAACCCCAAAGTTCATGGTAGTTTTGTGAAGTTTTCCCCTAATAAAATTATGCCAGTTCATAATGCATGATATCCTCCTAGACAAATCATATCCAAACATGAAATATAAGGCAAATCACATGGTTGACGCCCTGTTTCATTCTCAAGGAACGAAACATGTGTCCTCAACAAATCATATCCAAACATGAATTATTCAGAGATTAATATGCGTGATATTTGAACATATTTGGAACGTTGTGCACTTGTTTGATCAAGCATAAGCATGTGATTTTCCAAGACCTAACAAGGTTTAGAGTTGAACACGATGAAGAAGGCAAAAAGTTAAAGGGGATTGCTTCATCTTTTGACAGCATTACAAAATGCATTATGTACATTATGTAATATTGAATATTCACACAAAGTTCAAGGGGATTGATTTTGCTTTTGAGAACATGAAACAGTGTAGCTTATTGAAGCATTATTGACTGAGGACTCTGTTTTTATTTATCGAGAAAGGATACGTGATAATTAAGCAACCACGACTAACAAAACATTTGTTTGAAACATTGTCCCTAGATTTAGAAGAGTGTGTCATTGTGCATGCACATTACCAAAGAGAAATAAATAAGCACTAAATTATATTAACTTTATGAAATATTATTTGTAGAAAATAATGGGTAACAATAAGAGGCGCCTTAAACTTACGCAACTTGAGGATTTAATATAGAAGGATAGAAGACTCACTTTAAGTATGGAAGAGTCATGTTCTTCAGCAATGATGGATTTTTATCTACAAATTCCTTCCATTCATCTGGATCAATCTTTCCATCACCCTTCTTATCTGCCTCCATGAAAGTCTGTAAAAGCAAAGAAATAATTGAAACCCTCGAAAAACCAATCGTATATGTCACTATGGTGCAGCAATAAAATGCGGATAGAAAAGACAAATCCTCACATTATTGACTATTTGTTCAACAACATCATCAGAAATGCATAAATCTGATTCACTGAAAAGAGCCAGCACCATCTCTTTTAACTGTTTAGAGCAATAAAGAATACAAGGCTGCTTTCATAGAATGACTTCATACAAAATAGAAGAAAATCGCAAAGTAGAAAATTAATATTCTACCTCGTCACGTTCAATATAGCCAGTGCACCTTAAGTCATACAGTCTAAATGCAACTGAAAAAAAAGAAGAAAAAAAAGAACCTTAGAAGCTAGTTGAAATACTCAAAAAGACCATCATCGAAAAAAGCCTGAAATTGTTGAAACTATCTAATAAACAACTTATCGTAGTATTCAAACCTCCTTAAAAGCTTGCATTACTTCCAAGACTAAACTTTGAAGACATGGTATATCACCATAAACATCAATCTTATGGCTACATACTTATATATTTTTCAAGGTAAATAGCACAGATTATAAATGATGACAGCTCATACATGAAATTTTTTCCGTTTCTGGCGTATCAGGGTGGAAGATGCTTAAAGATCGAACGAATTCTCCAAAATCAATAACACCATTGCTTTTGACATCAAACAAGTCAAATACCTGCAAGAAATTACAAGATATCGAAATCATTAAATTTGGGAAATGCCAAGACAGTAAGTAAAACATGTGCATCATAAACTTTCATATATTATGATTAACAGCAAATTCAAGCTTAAAAGAGTGGTGTTTATAAGATTGTTTTCTTTTTATTGGATCTTTGTAAAATTATAGGGATGTTGGCTTTTGATAAGTTCAAACAGTAACATGGCCAGTTTCTCTCCTCTATCTATCAACATATGTACTTTTCCCATATGTTACTCTACTTTGTACTCCTTCAATAAAATTGGGGTGATGCCCTTATACTTCTCAAACAAACATTGCCCATTGCTCTAAATGTGAAGATACTAAAATTACTAAGTAACTGTAAATGATTTTAACATATATATAATCGAGATCTTAAGATATAAAATTACAAAGTAAAAGATGAATGAGAACTGACCCTGTCTGCAAATAGATTCCTCTTATTGCTATTCTTGAAGAGCGCAAGTTGGAATTCCTCCTGCTTATAGAAGATGAGTTATGAATAATATATGAAACATAATCTTTTGGGTAACTTTTAAGTAGTACTCATAACTTTGTGATGGTGAAGAAAATACCTTATGGATAAGCCCATCTTTGATTATTGCATGGCTTAATTTTTTAAATAGCTCATATAATGCCTCTACTTCACTTACAGTAACTGCATTTAGGTAAACATAATGTGAACATGAACAGATAAGAGGCAATCTAGATATAGCACAAACTTGAGTACTAATAGATACATGTCCACGCACACTCACACTCATGCACACACACAGACACACAGATTTTTATGGATGTATACATGCATAGAAGCATATATCATTATGTAACTATCTATATCTAAACACGCACCAGTTAGACACATGAATGTACACACAAAGGCTTAGTACTTGCAGTCAATGTAAACCAAAGCCTAACATTAAAACTCGATGACAGTGTTTCAAATAGAGAATTCATTCCTTAATCTTCATCACCAAATTTAAAGGCCTAAAAGAACTATATTGCTAGACTACTGTATTCCTTGTTAAAAGGGAATTAATCTTGATTAATAATTATATGATAGATTATTCTATTCAATGTTTTTAAGGCTGAAACCAAAGGAATGAGCCAGAGAGTTAGTACAGACACGCACAAGTAGTCTCAGAAGCAAGAAGAGTAGGATCCTCGTATCCAGGTGTGTGATTGATGTGCTTCACGTTCTTCGCAAACACACAGCCCATCAAAACAGCAAGCAGCAATTTAATCGAAATACAATCAAGAATTGCCGGGTTTCCACTGAATATATATGCACCTGTCGGTATTTAGGGAAAAAAAAAGTTTAACGATATGGAATATAATGTCCCTATAGAATAACGTTGAGACTAATGTAGGCTCTTAGATGTGTGTATAACACAGAATATAATGTATGCTTATGGAAATTAAGGATGCTCAATGATTAGGAAAGAAATAACTACTATAGAATATATTAACATAGAAGATATTAACATAGAAAGTAATGTGGTATGAAGGTCCATATACAAATTGGAAAGAAAAATATTTACCCAAATTTAACATTGATCACAGAAGGAAGAACTACTGAAAAAAAAGTACCAAAAGACTATTCAGACATAATACTTACGGCTCAAAAACCTTATACAATACAGTTCTCCTCAATCATTCCATAATATCGAGTCACAATTTTTAGTGAACTCTTATGAGCATAAAATCCCAGCATAGTCACAATATATTGATAACCAAAACATGAGCTAAAGGTATCATCCTAATTTGGTGCAGTAAGAAATTTCCTAAGAGGGGGTTAGTCAATTAGAACTAAAAATTAGAACTGGGATAATTCGTAGGATAAATTTTTATGGTGTTAGTCAATTAGAACTAAAATTGGGATAATATTTTAAGATGCTAGTCAAGTAGAAATCTAGAAGAACTAGAACTGAGATAATTTTTAAATTGTCCCACTAATTGTTCTACCTATATAGAAAAATATGAGTTCTTCTCCCCAAATTATTCCACTTTTCAACCTAAAACTAGATGAGAACAAACTAGAACTTTTGAAATGTCAAAAATTATTAAGAGTTGAGTCCAATAAAATGAATGTTGCTAATACATTATGCACTAATTACATTATAAATGTTTGCAAATAGCACTTCCGATGCATATAGGAAAATTTGACTAATTAACGGTTGATATAAAAAAGAATAAGTAATATTTTGTGGATACATATAAATTACAATCAATAATAGATAGTTACCTAGAATCAATAATATTTTGTGAGAAATTTTAAGAAATAAGTAATGCATAACATAATGATGGGAACAAGTGCATTAAATTTAATTAGTATGAATGAGAAAAGAGTGGAGATGAAAGATTAATAACAAGTGATAAAAACTTGAGTTTGATTTAGGACATTAGACTTAGCCAGGAATACATGATTTATATATGATTAAAATAGTTTTATACTTCGTGATTATTATAGTATTTGTGATGATGAAGTATGTTGCACTATTAATTTATAATTCATTATTATTATTTTTGATGAACTATTTCATGATTATTACTAGGCTAGTTTACATGATTATTGATAGTAATAAATATTACAATAAGGTTATATATAGTTTAACTAATAGTTACTCTTTATAAGATTTATTAATATTGCTTTATATAATTATCAATTTATATTCACAAGCTTCAAAAATATATAAATTAAGGCCATATTATCAAAATACATAATTATATACTTTCCGATTACTCCAAATTATCCCACATCATTTTACCAAAATATCCAACTTCTAAAAATTATCCAAAGATTGTTCTATTAAAATATCCCACTTGCATAAAATTATCCCACTTGAGCAATTATTCCAATTGTAATTGAAAAGTTCTAATTGACTAACACCCCCTAAGATAACCGCACACCATTCAAATTTTCATCTCGGGGAATTTTATTTTAAAAATTGACTATAGAAGGGAAAATTACAAGATTGGTAAAAATCTTTTCAAGATCAGGCTACTGCCATCCAATAGAGCCTCCAGCCACTTACAAATAAAAAAATAGCCAATAAATTGAATTTATTCAGAGAGCTACGTGACATTTGCTCATCCGTTAACTTTAGAAACCATCTCTTTCCTTGAAAAGCTAAGGCCTGTGATTTTCTAAATAAATAATCTTTAGAAAAATCTCATAAATTCCATTAAGCCCAATTTATGTGGCCATCTCCATAAAAAATAAAAGAAAAAAGAACTAAAAGAACCGTAATCAGGATCCTTCGCATGCTTCATCGGAACAAACCCAGTAAGTTAAAGTAGGATTTCCAATACCACAACAATCATAATCATAAACAAACAACTACAGGACCCAATTCAAAACAGAACATGAAACAGGGGAAAGGGGCAAAAAGAAAACTTTGTAAAAAAAAAAATCAAATAATTGTTGAAATTACAATTTAAATAGAGTTCTCAATTGCGGGAAAAAAGAAAATGCATCAATTTGAGAAGAAAATAATAAATCCCAAAATTTCCACTCACCTCAGAGACTCGAGAGTACTCGTTTGCTCTGCTTTCAATCTCACGATCATACATCTGTTTATTTCGAAATCACTAATTTATTTATTATTTGAAAAAGAAAACAGAGGAAGAAACAAGAAAACAGAGCCCAAAGTCAAAATCGTTGAGTTGACCAAAGCGGGTGATGGGCTGCTATCCACGTACCCGCTTTCTCTCGCGGGCGGGACCCACTCGTGCGTCGACCAAAGCTATTGAGGGGTTTTCTCGATATTAGTTTATTCCCGTTAAATCTTTAATATTTTGACTTTATCCCTCACATCATTTAAATTGCCGCAAAGTCCATTCAACTCCGTACATTTCCTCCAATTTCTACTAATCTAGTTCTATTCGAAGATTGAATCATTATTATCAAGTAGTTTAATTGTTATTCATCTAATTATTTATTCCACCAAATTATATTGATCACTTCCAATTTACGCGCAAATAATTCACATCTCATTGTACTAACAGTATATTTTGGTTGAAATTTCTACAAATAGGTGAGTTGTGGTTGCTTTAATTCGTACACGATGAGCTCACTTACATCAAATTTGAGTAATTTTGTTTTAAAATTTTAATTATGCCAGTATTACTGGATAAACCCTTTATCTAGCAAGGGGAGACTGTGTCCAAATTATTTTTTCCCTTTTTTTTTCCTCTTGATGTAACTTATGATGACAAGAGGACTTAACTTATTATACATGAATAGATCGTGATGTTGATCTTCCTTTGAAGATCGGACCAATAAGAACGCAGCTATTACCAACTAAGCATGACAGCAACTAGGATAAAAGCTAGATTAAGGCATTAGCTTAATTTTAGGGTTAATTGTGAACAGACTCCCTATAACATCGCCTAATTGCAAAGAGATTCCCTGTAGAACTGAATAAACCCGCTAAGTTTTTTTTTCTCTTTTAAAATCTTTAAAAATATTTAAGGAGGTGAATAGCCCCTCTATAATTCTATTGGTGATGATAGACACCGAATTGTTATTATTATTATTATTTTAAAGAGTCGAAATAGTTCGCTAATAAGTGTATTCGCACTTGGGCCAGTATTACATGGGATCTATGAGCAACAAATAGAATTATAAAAAGTCTATTCGTGATAAACAGAATCATCAATGGTCTCTTTGCAATTGGGTGATACTTCAGGAGGTATGGTCTCAATTAACCCTTAATTTTATGTTCAATTAACCTTTAAGTTTATGTTGTACCTTTCTTAACTTACCCTAGAGAATACTCTATAGAGAATAATTACCTTTCTCAATAGATGACGGATAAAAGCAAAAACCCTTTTCCTATTGGATAAGTAGTTGAAACGGATAATTAACAAAAGGAAGCAAGTATGTTAAAACGCTTGGAATACTGAAAAGTTTAAAACAAAAAGGGAAAGAAAACGTTGTTAGCCTTCACTAGACAGTAGACGCACTTTCCAAATCTAGATAACTACAGATTACAATCCACAGGGTAATATCATTTGACACTCTCAATTAATTATTTAATTATAAAAATTAATATTAAACACTAAAGTTTTATTAATAACACTAGTTATTCAATCTTGCAACAAAAAAGAAAAAGAAAACACTAGTTATTCAAATGAATCATTACTCTCTTCGAATCAATTAAAAGAAGAAGCACATGGTTTGCTTTGCAATTTTGGTTCAATTCGGACTAAACAATTCAAAAGCTCTCTAAATCATATTTTTCTGTCTAAATTGTAGAAAGCTCAAAGTTCAATCATGATGTGACATCGAATCAAAGAAGAAAATATGGTAACTTTGCTTGCAGGTCTAATATAAACTCAGAACTTTTAAAATATTATTAATAAACTATTGATAATATATAAGTGTCGTTCTTTAATTCACATTTATTATATTATTTCTCAATATTTTAAGAGTAGGAGAGAGCACATGAATCCGATGCATATAGTAAAGTCTCTAGTGTATTCTAGGTCATACAATCTCATTACCAAATAATTTGTCATACAATCTCATTACCAAATAATTTTCTCCTAACAAATATTTTTTCCTAATAAAATAATAAAGGTTGTTTAAATTTCTCAACGATATATTGGCAAACCATACATCACCAAGTTGGCAACTTGTATATGGACGTAGACTTAATTATTTAAACTAAATTAATATAAAAAAACTCTCCCTTTAGACTCGTCGTGTGGGCCCGGCCCTAAAAGGTATGGTACTATTATAGCGAAAGCCGAAAGGGTCTAACCTTGCTCGTTAGGCCCATGGGCCCAAAACTTAGGGCCAACAAGCTATTAAATTAAAGAATCCAGCCTAACAAATCCAGACGTCCATATTTGTCACTCTACAAGGAATCATGAGACAAAGGAGGAACATAATTTCTTACTACTAAATTTGAATTTAGCAAAACTTCAAGTGGAGGGTTTTAATGTACAGATCAAATATTGTTTTGATTCTTAACCTTTAGAAGTCATCAATGATGCTCTTTAACGTTACCACTGTTATCAACCTATATTCTTTTTGTAAACTTCTGTTAAATATTGTTGACATGGCAATGACGTGATCCTATCATGTTACTGCCACATCAAAAAAATTAAACCACAAGTTCAATATAACAAAAAGTTAGTGAAATTACAAGTTTGTGTTAAACTTGGATATTCACAAAATTTTGCTGACATGACATAGCCACCTCATTGCCACGTCGGCAAATTTAAACGAAAGATTGCAAAAAGGACCCGGACTAATGATAGAGATAACGTTAGGGAGCTTCACTAATGACTTCCAAATATTAATGGTCCAAATGATATTTGATTGATACATTAAAAATCTTCACTGAACTTTCGCCTTTCAAGTTTACACTTTGGGATGTGAAGTGCTAATCAGCTATCCAAAAGTAAAATATCGGATCACTTCAATGTGTTTACTTATAAATCCGAATATATATATTTTTAACCTTTGATGCATGATTAAAACAACTTCGAATTTGTTGAGAATTGTGTTACTTGTTTACCCCACGCTTATATTTTTACGTCGCATCCAACAATACAAATTTTAGTTTGAAAATCCAAATTGTAAATTTAAATCTATAGTATGTATAGTAGCTAGCTAATCTCGACATGTTTTTATTGTGATTGTACTAATTTGTTATTACATTTATCGTGATTCTATTTTGAGCTTGAGATGTTCTGCATTCAGTGGTGGAGCCACATACAACAAAGTGAGGGCAAACGTTCGCACCAAAATTATTTTGTCCTCGAAACCTAGCTTTAATATTTCTCTAATATTGCCTCCAAATTTAATTTTTCTGAGACTTAGAATTCATATTGCATGTATTGTAAGTTATTGACTCCACTACCTCAAGGGTCCTGGCTCTGCCTCCGTTTGCATTCAATTTTAGTACCATATGCACTGAAACACGATCCTCTATAAATTTGCCTACAGAAGTTTTAAACTAACGCATTATGAGTAATATTGTGTTTCACTCATAAAAATATACTACTATATATAATTATAGTCAACGGTATATGTAAGCTAATATAGCGACAGACTTGAATGTGAACGTCACCGCTGATTTTTTACTTAAAAATTACAATCTCTTACCTCATTATCCAAGTTATCTGATCTGCTATCATCATACTTATTACTTTAACACCAGGGACAAATCTAAACTATTTGAAATTCTCACTCAACTTGCGTCCTTTAAAAACAGTAAAACTTCGTCAAAAACAAAAAAAGAAAAAAAAAGAAAAGAAAAATCGTGACACCAGTCGGGGTTTGAATTTTTGATAGGGACATGATGAATCAAATCAAATAATTTGCTCGTAATTCAGTTCTATGCTAGTAAATTGCCTGTTAAGAAGTATAAAATAGTATAGTACAAAGTAAAATCGAGTTGGTATAGATGTGCTACAGAAATCAATGTTTATTTATTAAAAGTTATCAATTTGACTAGCTTGACAACCATCAAGAGGAGCTTATTGGAATTTTTATTTATTTATTTAAAGTTGATCTAAAACGTCTTTCAGCCGAAATGGAGAGCCTAAACTAAAATTTGGACCCATTTTTTCTTTGAGTGTTGGCCCAATACCAAGGCCCAAAACATAAAACCAACCTTTGCTTCGCGCATGAAAGGCCTGAACCCACTATCTCCAATTTCGCCTTGTTTTTTTTTCCACACTAGATCTCAGTTCTTATGAATGAAGATTGCATATATGTTTTTGATATCTAACTTCAATTTACCCCACAGCTCTTGTGTTAAAACCACAATATAGCAACACATACATCAAAATATCAGTAACTGTTGCACTTACCATTCAAGCTACAACTTTACTATTTCACATGTAGACACTGTCATTTACTATGAGGAATTTATCACTGATTATAGTTTTACGTCAAAAAAGTATTTTGAGCGAATAATGAATTCAAATAGATAGTTACGACAATAAAACAGCAACAACAAAGCCTTTATTCTCAATGCTTATGTTCAACTATATGAATCATCTTTATTCTTTAAAAAAACTCCATGAATCCTATTATTCCATTCCGTTCTATTCTGAGCTATCGACTCCATTAAATTAACTATTATCATATTTTTCTTAATTGCTTCCAACCAAGTTCTCTTAGGTCTATCCCTAAATCTCTTTGCTCCATTAATTATAATATTTTCACTTTTTCTAATCAGTGTACTAAGATGCCCCCATTGTACATAACCAAATCACCATAGTCGATTCTCTCTCATTTTATTTTTAATAGGAAAACCTCATATAGTTGAGACAATATCTAATAGTTTATCTTTTTTAGATTTTACTAGTTGGGATGCACGTGCATTGCACGTGGTCAAGTATTATGGGTCTTAGATTTTTATAGATTAAAAATTACAAATTTAGAACAAAGAAAAGTTAAAAATTATCAAACTGTTATAACCAATTCGTTAAAAGAAATTACATATATGAACATGCCTGATAACTGTGCAAAGTTAGAGGAGGATGCATTTGAATAAACTTGAATTAAAATATTAGCTAATTGCTAAAAGATCTCATAGGAAAAAAAATCTATATACAAAATTATTTGTGATGCAAAGAAGGTAAATCATGATTAAGGCTGAGCACGGTGGCTCAGGAGTGAGTATGGTGACTCCAGAGTTGAACTTGGTGGCTCAGGGTGGCAACAATGCGTTGAGAGTTGAGTACGATAACTCCGGGTGCATACAGTGACTTCGGTGAGTTGGTAACTCGGTATGTATCTATATGATGAACAACAAACATGATTGTCTCCTCTCAAAAATTTTCATACATGTATAGCCATGAATATGGTCTCTTGGGTAGATGCAAAGCATGAGAATACTAAGATACCTAGGTTGGTTTTTTCCCCTTGGCTTTGGTGATGCTTGAGGGAGGGAGAAATTTGATTTGAAATGAGTAGATGATCACCAGGTTATGGGGAAGGAGGAAGTCTTGGCTGATGATCTTTTGGGGGTTGAATTTCTGTAGGTTTTTGTTGGGGGATTAATGATGTATATATGTAGGATCAGTGGGGTTAGCAGATAAGGTTAGATTCAAATAGAAAAGATTACGTTTTTAAACCTTCAGATTTGTCATCAACTAATAGTTTGGATGAGATGATAAACTTAGTTTAACTAAAAACAATCTTCCTAAAATTTAACTTTATCATCATCATTCAATTTTGTCATCAACTAATATTTGGATGAGATGATAAACTTAGTTAACTAAAGATAATCTTTCTTAATTTAACTTTATCATCATCATTAGAATTAGGGGTGAGCATAGTTCGGTTCAAACCGAACAAACCGACCGAACCGGCCGAAGTTTGACAGTTTGGTTCGGTTTTGACTAGAGTTCGGTTCGGGTCGGTTTGAAGTTTTTTCAACCCGAACCGCCCGAACCGACCGAATTGTGCTACCCATTCTAATCACTATCCGCATCCACTTAAACCCGACCCGTCATAGTACATATAGAGTTGCTTCGCAGTAGCCTAATGTCTTTTTCTCTCACGCAATCTAATGGCGACGAAATACCCCGACAACGGTGTCCTCTCTAATTCTAGGGCTTCTCATCATCTCTAGCTCTCTACCTCTTTATTCTCTATTCGCTTCTTCTATTTTCAACCAATCCACTTTGGAGGTAAGAAACTTAAACCATAATGTTGATTCTAACATTTTCTTGATTTTTCTCCTCGATTGATGCACATAGTGCAAGAGAATTGTACCCAAGCAAAAACCGAACAAACCGACCCGAACCGAACCGAACCGATTTGAATAGGTTCGGTTCGGTTTTGAATGATAGTTTCGTTCCTTTGGCAAAATTTGGCCAAAACCAACCACCAATCGACAAAATTTCTAATTAGAATAGAATAACAATGTAATATTCAATAGGGTCAAGGGCAATATTGACCATGGAAAGTTTTTACAAACTCACACCTTTATTTTATATATATATATATATATATATATATATATATATATATATATATATATATATATATATATATATATATATATATATATATAGATATAGAGGATGAGATGATAAACTTAGTTAACTAAAGATAATCTTTCTTAATTTAACTTTATCATCATCATCGAATAGAATAACAATGTAATATTCAAAAGGGTCAATGGTAATATTGACCATGGAAAGTTTTTCACAAACTCATACTTTTACAAGAAGTATGATATGATATGATATGAAGTATGATATGATTTAATGCTTGTTTATTCTATTCATATTCTAAACATTCAAAGAAGCAAAACAATTTGTAAGAAGGAAATAAAAATTACTTATTCACCTATCATTATTAACTCAACATAACATCATTAAAGAATAACTAGTATTTATCCGTCCGATGGACGGATTAGTGTTTTTCTTAACCATTATTAATTTCTTTGAGTGTTATTTGTTAATGCATCTTACGTGCCCCTTATTGTTATTTTTTACACCCACGTTCGTTCCTTGTATGCCTTTTTTTTCGTATATAATTTTCACTCATCTTACATCTTATTTTTGAATACTTATTTGTATCGATATCAACTTAATTATCATTGCTGCATATATGTTTTTTATATTGATATCTAATATGAATTTATAATTAATTTTTATATTTATTTTTATCTAGTATAAAACTAAAAATAATATGAGTAAAGTTGTAAATTATTTTATTCCAACATGTTATACTTCTATAATCCTAAAATTGTCAAATAGCATTAAGCACATTGAATACTTTACGTTCCAGATAAACGGAAATATAGTCTTTGATTGAAAACTTAAGAACAATGCCAACGATCAAAAGTCACAAATATTATAGCACACTGCATGAGAAAATTCAAAATATTAGTATTAGCCAAATCATAAGGTATTGATTAATTGTAAGTTAAAATCCTCAATATACAATGTAAAAAATTACTTATTCATTTGCATTATTCACCTATCATCATTATTAACTCAACATAGCACCATTAAACAATAATAATTCCTATTATATTTATGGGAAAATTGTGTCCAGGCCCCAAAAATGGAAAGTTGTATGTGACGTATTTCAGGCCATGAGTTTCGGCCCCAAATACAGTCCATATTTGTGTCCAGGCCCCAAAAATGGTGCCATGTGAGCAGAGAGAGAAAGATAGCAGGTGAAGTTACTATCCTACCCTCCGACGTGACCGAACTCGGAAACCGCGCCTCCCCTTCCTCTCAAGTACTCTCTCTCTCCCTCTTGGCCTTCAACTGTTCAACACCACCGAAAATCCCAAACATCTCTAATTTCGATCTAGGGTTTCGCCTCGCCGAAAATGTCGTCGAAGGAAGCCTCGGTTAACGATTTCAAGTCGAATTCGCTGGCGACGAAGGAGAAAGATGAAGCGAAATCACAGGCGTCCGCCGCACGTCTTGAATCATCTGGGAAAGGCAGCACTGAGGAAGCCTCGAAGACCCTGTTGGTAATGCAAAGGGGCGAACCACGAGGTCGAGGCCGAAAGAGAAGACAAGAAGGGATGATTCCAACCCCAAAAGAAGTAAGTGCTAGGAAAAATCTAATTAAAGAACTTAACCCTTTGGATGTTATCCAAACCGAAGTTTCATGTTAATTCTAATCCTATACAGAGAGTTAACCGATTTGTGTTTCATGTTAAGTCAAACCTAAATCGTGTTAAGTCTAATTCGATTCATGTCAAATCTAATGTCTTCTCATGTTAAGTCTATTTTTCATGTTAATTCCAATTTTGTTTGTGTTAAGTCTAATTGGTTTCATGTTAGGTCTAATTGGTTTCATGTTAAGTCTAAACTAGGTTCATGTTAAGTCTAATTTCAGGTCATGGCTAGTCTAATGTCTTTTCATGGTAAGTCTATTTTTCATGTTAATGCCAACTTTATTCGTGTTAAGTCTAATTTAGTTCGTGTTAAGTCCAATTTGATTCATGTTAAGTCTAAGTTAAGTTCATGTTAAGTCTAATTAAACGCTTACATTTGAATTTATTTTCAGGAAAATAGTTGGTGAGGCGGCTGCTGGAGATATTAGGCCAACTGCCGTTATTGGGGCTTATTGTGATTTTATGAATCGGCTTGGCCCAAAGATTCGTCAATGGCAGTGGATGCCTATTGTGGATCCACATTTGAGCACTATATACAATTTGGTGCTCCTGCACTTGATCGTAAAACACTTGAGCACGTATTGAGTTTTTACGTGGCTGATAAAGGAACATTTTCTATCCCTGATGCATATTCTGGGGAAAAGAAAGTTATTAATTTTGACGTGAATTGGGTCCGTAATCATACTTTATTTCCAATTTACGGTGAGATTATTTTGAAGAATAGGGACTCCAAGTGCAGAATGTGGGTGCAATATTTTTCTAAACTTTTTAAAGATGACAAGGGCGGAAAAAGAAAAGCTGACATTAGCATGAGAAGATATGTTGAAGATCTGCTAGAAAGTCTAGTGGAATCAACAGAAGAGAAGGATATCCAAGACTTTGTTCTCCTGCAAATTCTTTATCAGTGCTCGATGATATGGTGCCCCAGAAGCGGGGATGGTTTCCCTAGAATAGTACTGAAGTATCTGGATAGCATTGAGAGGGTGAACAAAGTCGCATGGGGTGACTTCATTTATAAAGAAATTATTAGAGGCATAAATGTTGCTCTGGAAGGGTTGAAGAAGCCAGGGGTTACATATATCCCTGGATGCATGCCACTGATACCCGTAAGTTCCATGTTAAGTCTATTTAATTTTCTACTAAACGTACATTGCTTACTGTGAAGTGTTAGGCCTTTCATGTTAAGTCTAATTTGATTCATGTTAAGTCTAATTTAGTTCATGTTAATCCTAATTACTTTCATGTTAAGTCTAGTTATTTTAATGTTTTAAGGTTAATGGTGAATATGATCTGATCATAGTTGGAATGGTGAATGTATTACTTACAGCTTTGGTACTATGAGATGACCGGCATAAGGAGATATGCCACCAGTGACAGATGCCGGCCTCCAATGACAAATTGGGTCTCAGCGGGGGGAAAAGCTGGCTCTTTTAGGAAGGGGACAATTAAAGCAAAGGCAAAAACGGCTTCAATAATGCATCTAGAGAAGCCTATTGTGGAAGTTGGGCCATCTCTCCCAAACCCCCCCGCGAGGAAAGATTTCAAGCCCAAGCGCCGATTAAGATTAAAGGCGAAGAATGAAGGAGCAGAGAAGAATGACTCCATAGGCCATGTAAGTTTTCTGTTAAGTCTTATTTCATGTTAAGTCTAAATTCCAGTTCATGTTAAGTCTAATTTTCAGTTCATGTTAAGTCTAATTTTCGCGTTAGGCCTATTCCATTTCATGTTAAGTCTAACTTCCAGTTCATGTTAAGTCTAATTTTCAGTTCATGTTAAGTCTAATTTTCGCGTTAGGCCTATTCCATTTCATGTTAAGTCTAACTTCCAGTTCATGTTAAGTCTAATTTTCAGTTCATGTTAAGTTTATTTTTCGCGTTAAGCCTATTCCATTTCATGTCAAGTCTAAATTCCAGTTCATGTTAAGTCTAATTTTCAGTTCATGTTAAGTCTATTTTTCGCGTTAAGCCTATTCCATTTCATGTTAAGTCTAAATTCCAGTTCATGTTAAGTCTAATTTTCAGTTCATGTTAAGTCTAATTTTCGCGTTAGGCCTATTCCATTTCATGTTAAGTCTAAATTCCAGTTCATGTTAAGTCTAATTTTCAGTTCATGTTAAGTCTAATTTTCGCGTTAGGCCTATTACATTTCATGTTAAGTCTAACTTCCAGTTCATGTTAAGTCTAATTTTCAGTTCATGTTAAGTCTATTTTTCGCGTTAAGCCTATTCCATTTCATGTCAAGTCTAACTTCCACCATGTTAAGTCTAATTTTCGTTCATGTTAAGTCAAATATTAATGTTAGGCCTATTTCCACCATGTTAAGTTTAAATTTTAGTTAAGTCCAATTTTAATACTTGTTAATCCTACTTTCACCTCGCCAAGCGTAAAGAGGTCGAGAAAGCCGAAAATTGAGGAAGCCAAGAAGAACTCAATAGGCTATGTAAGTTTAATTTCTAGTTCATGTTAAGTCTAATTTCCGCTCATGTTATGTATTTCAAGTTAAATCTAATAGTAATTTCTATTAATCTCTTAAAATCTCAGATCATTGCAAAGCATCCGACGATGCTTTTGAAAAGGAAGAGGAGGTGGAGGCTCGCCTATTGAGAAACAACCGATGTTTTGGAGAAATTCGCTAAATTTTGCGACGATACTCCATGACAAAACGCAGGAAGAGTACATATTGTCAAGTATTTATGGTTGAGATTAGAAGACTCAACGGAATATTGGAATCTTTGGGAAGAAGTGGTGATGTTATAGACCGTGAGGTGTCAAGGAAAGAGTTAAGAAGAATTTACCAAAATAAGTAAGTTGCATACACGTAGATGAAGAGGAACACCATTATCCGACAAGCATTGTACAGGATTCTGAGAAGGGAGAGGATGAAGATGACCTTGCGGATGAAGATTCCATGAAGAATAAGGTTGAGGAAGACCCCATGATTGAAAAAGCTGAAGAGGAACCAGCTATGAAGGAAAAAGTTGATGATGAAGTCCCAATGAGGGGAAACCGTAATGAAGCCGAGGAGGAAGAGGAAGATCAATTTGAAGAAAGAGCAAGTGTTGTAGATTATTTTATGCATGCAAAGGAAATTGTGCATAAAGGAATAGAGGAGAAGATTGAGAATAAGATTGAGGAGGCTATTGTAGATAAAGATGTAGAGGAAATCAGAATAAAGGAGTAGAGGAGAAAATTGAGGAAAAATTGAGGAGGATATCCTAAATAAAGATGGAGAGGAAATCAAATAAAGGAGCAGAGGAGAAAAATGAGGAAAATATTGAGGAGGAAATTATAAATAAAGATGTGATTAAGCAGGTTGATGACATTGTGGAGGCCCTAGCGAGTGCTATGCAAAAGAAAGGAAAGAAGGTAGCCACAAAGAAGGCTCTGCCCATGAAAATTAGGGCACTGCGTAAGAGCTACGAAGAGATCGCAAAGACGTTAGGACCCCTTACACGAGGGAAAGAAGAAGCAAGAAAATCAGAATTGAAGAGGTAGTGATTGTCCCTGATCTTAAGAGCCCACCCATCAAAGATTACTTCAACAATCAAGATATCAAGTGGGATGTGTTGAAGATGAACTTAATGACGGAGGATGAGGAATCTCTGTTGAAAGAGTTAAATGCAGGGATTCCAGATCCTTCAGGGTTTAGCGTACGCATTCTTGATAGCGAAGGGACATTCTTGCACAATTTTAGGATACCACCTTGGATATCCTCCAGACTCAACCCAACAGAATAAATTTCTAACACATTTTTGCTCTCTAAGGTGTCATAGGTAAGTTTCCATTAATTAATTAATTTTTGTTTTTGGAGTATATGTTAACTCAATATTGGTTCGTGTATATGTTTTCTGGTAAATGATAATTCCCACTTTTTCAGGAGGTATCATGTTATCGAAACATCTAACAGCAGCATGAACAGACATGAGCTGCTATACTTGCTTCGTGGTGGTCGGCTTGACGACAAAGTAAGATTCTAAATTTCTAAATTGAATGAGCCTTATTTATAATGAATGCTAATTTCCGTGTTCATTACAGATGGAAGAAGTTAGAGATGGGAGAGCTTCAAAGAAGAAGCCTATGACAAAAAATATGGCCTGGTGTCAGTGTTCTTTTGTGTAAGTATTTCAGTTCCTGTTAATTCTAATTGAAGTTCATGTTAAGTCTAATTTCATATCAGGTGAAGTCTAATTTCAGATCATGTTAAGTCTACTTTTCATGTTAATTCTATTTCCATATCATGTTAAGTCTAATTTCAGATCATGTTAAGTCTACTTTTCATGTTAATTCTATTTCCATATCATGTTAAGTCTAATTCCATATCATGTTAAGTCTAATTTTCATGTTAAGCCTATTTCGGCTCATGTTAATTCTAATTGAAGTTCATGTTAAGTCTAATTTTCAGTTCATGTTAGCCCCAAATTTCATGTTAAGCCTATTTCGGCTCATGTTAATTCTAATTTTCACGTTATCTCTAATTTCATTTCATGTTAAGTCTAATTCATGTTAACTCATTCTAAATTGATTACAAGATTCACTCTACCGACGCCTAATTTTACATGATGTTTATAAATTATCTTGAAAATATACGCCCTCATGACGAGCGCCTATTGATTCCTTTGGTCGTGGACGATCACGGCATCTAGTTGAAGTCCTTTTGAACGAGGATGAAAGGGTCGAGACATTATAGTTCTCCCCACGCCATCAGAGGCGTTAAAATTGCTTATCAAGCATTCAACAAGACTCAGAACGGTGGGTTGACAACCGACGATCCATCCACGGGCGCGAATTTAACGCCGACGCGATTACGCCGCGAAAACGATAAAGCGAGTCGACGAACCCATGAAGTGAGTCGCCAGGCGCA
Organism: Asparagus setaceus; assembly: GCA_012295165.1. NCBI lineage: Eukaryota > Viridiplantae > Streptophyta > Magnoliopsida > Asparagales > Asparagaceae > Asparagus > Asparagus setaceus. The sequence goes on along the minus strand of CM022703.1, from coordinate 55,970,264 downwards.
TGCGCCAGCCGGAACGACGGCCGCGGGAGAAAACCCGACGACGAAGCTCAACGAGGCGAAGTTGGCTAAACTCAAACGCTGACGAGACGGAATCAACCGTACTTAGTCCGTCGATGCAAACGAACCGCTTGAGCTCGAAGTTGATCGCACGGACTCAAACACAACGGCGACATCACCGAGCAAAACTAAGCCCTAAGACCGAAAGAATCGATGAAGAATCGGCGAGTCGGCCGAACGGCAGCGAGGCGGCCGGGCGCCCGCTGACAAACCTCCGCCAAATGGCCAAGGTGGCTCGGCCACTTTGCCGAGCCACCTCGCCAACTTGGCCGAGGTGCCTCTACCAAGTGGCCGAGGAGGCTCTGCCACTTTGCCGAGCCACCTCGCCAACTTGGTCGAGGTGCCCTACCGCCGAGGTGGCTCGGCCAAGTGGCCGAGCCACCCATTTGGTCGGCGCACCCTTCCCCCCCTATTGTATAAATAGGGGGGGTCTTGCTCATCCAGAGGGGGGATTTTTCGGATTTTTGGAGATCTGGGATTTGAGGATTTGGCTTTGGCTTTGAGGCGGGATTTTCGAGGAGTTTCCGAAGAATTCTCACGAGATCCACGAGTCAGCAGCGCCTTCAGAGCACCGGCGAGTACAAGTCCGCCGACGCCGATCCACAAATCGCGGGTAAGAAAACTCGGTCGAACTACGATACCCTCTAGGTTAAGCTTCGTCTTAATCTCGTGGATAGCCGTGATTTCTCCTTGTAGATCTCACCCGCCCGCGATCCTCTCCTTCGTGAGTGTGATCCCCGCAGCGATCCTCTCCTTCGTGAGTGTGATCCTCAGCGCCGCTTCCTTCGCGGAACGAGCCCCTACGTCAGAAGTTCCGTAACCCGGTTTACACCGTGATCGAATTGCGCGGTGGTCAGCGGACGAACAAAAGTCCCCAAGACAGCAAAGAACCCACGCAAGCGAGGATCCCGGAAAATAGAGATCCTCGTGTTTGTTCACAAAAGGAAGAAAGTTGTAATTTTCGTTTTCATTGTACGCCTGAAATATAAAGGCATTTTCTTTGTTTGAAATTTTGTTGTAGGCCAACGAAGCTGTAAACAAGTTCAAACGAGCAATGAATAACAAACCAACTTTCCCCGCGAACAAGCTGGCGACCACAGTGGGAGCCAACGGCTTCAAAGAAAGAAGCCGTGTCGCGAACCGCGGATCCCGATCCCGGCCATCGAGGAGGTCGAGTTCGAGTTCGACCGTAAGAAGTATGAAGAATACCTCTCCTCGCCCGCATCCGCCTCCCGCAGTCCAAGATGGTCTCCGCTGCAAGGAAGACCCGACGACTCCCGGCGGAGGCGAGAAAATCCACCACCACCGCCGCCAAGACCGCAGACGACGGTGGTTCCCGCCCTAACACGCCAAATCTTCGTAACCCCTATCTCCGCTAGGGTCGATTCCGCCAATGGCGTTGTGACTCTCCAAGAGAGCCCGCCGAGGCGACGCCGCTACCGCTAAACAATTAGCCCAGCGAAAGAGTCAATGGATGGGGTCCGCTATGAGGCGGATCTAAGATCTAAGTTGACTGTAGGTCGAAGTCCGAGATCGTAGCCGATTCCTACAGCCGCTTAATTTAACGAATGGGTCCGAAGTCAAACGGAATCGCTCCACGCCAGAACGATCCGGAGCCAGCCACAAGCAAGCACTCCGCTTGGTGCAACAAGCCCGCGAAGTTGAAGAGGGAGGCGCCAAGAAGTCGTCGACAAATCGGCTAGCTTGAAGCCCAAGTCCGCCGAGGCTTCAACTTCGACGAACCCAACATCCAAGCCTAGCTCGCCAACAGCCAACTCCGCCCCATGCTCAAATCGAAATTGTGAGCACTCTCAAAAGTGGCGTTGATACCAAAGTCACCCGCGTCTCCAGACCTAAACTTCCGCCGGCTAGCCGCCACACTGCAAAGTGCTTGCCGCTAAAGATCGCCTAGGTCCGCTAAAGGAATCATGGGTCACCCTCGACACGGAGTCGCTACCACAAAGACAAGAAGAAACCTGCACTGCCGCGACCGCTTCAAATCAAGTCCGAGCCCGTCGAAGATTCACACTGGCTACGACGTCACGGGCGAAAGTGACTTATGAAAGGCCTATTTGTTCTCGGCGAGGGCGCCTCATCCGACGATGACAACGCTATACCCGAAGTCGTGCCAACACACGATAGGTTGCTCCAGATTCATACCGACGAAGTTGTACTATCGCGGCCGGGGTACAAGTAAGTCCCGAAGAGGAACGCCCTTAATCAAACATGCCTTGCTTGTGCTCAAACCGATCAAGGCAAGAGCATCTGAGTGCAACCGCACTAAAACGACTCGAAAAGGCCGGTCTTTGATAGGCTCGACGAATGCCCGAACCCAAGTCAAGACGCCCGTGAAGAAAAGATGGGCCGTACATGAATTGCCGAGTGTTACCATCAATATGACCAAAGAGGGACGCCGCCACGCGTCGCTTCGGCGGCATCGCGAACGAATGACTCGATTTGCGTTCTGACCTAGACGACCCAATTATCGCAAGATGCGAAGGGATTACCCTCGATGATGAAGTGTCGGATGTCGGCTCCAATGGCTTCGATAATACAATTTCCAGATAGGACAACCTGGCGCCATGCCTCATGCCACGGATCAAGTGTCCCGAGATGCTTGAAGAGGCCCTAACCAAGCAAAAGGACAACTTTAAGCTTGAATGGAACCGCCATGCAGCCATGAGAGCAATGCATGACCAAGATCCAGCGATAATGAACCGCCAAGGCGAGCCAAGTCGCCGCAATAATGTCAACTTAATGATAGCGACACCCGACAGGAAGGAGGCCAAACGTAGGTGATCGCTACGCCGAAAAAACGCTAGCGATAACACCGCCATTCCTCCCCAAGCACCCTAACGGAGACATAGGGAAAATGAGAAAATAAAGACCTCGAGCAAAATCAATACTTTGATTTCCGCCAAGAGGTAAAGAAGACGGTATACCATGTCCTTACCCAAGGGAGTGGGAATCAATCCCGTGATCCCACAAAATTCAACCTCATCAACTTTACACCATTTGACGGAAGGGATCGCCCACTCAAAGACTTGATCTACTTCAAGTCTCATCTAGGTGTTATCTCCGAACCAGCCCTTGATGGTTCGGTCATTCGCTGGCACCATTCGTGGAGCCGCCTTCGATTGGTACCGCCGTCTCAAACCGTGGAGCTGCTAATAGCCGGATGATATGGAGGCCATGTTTCTCACCAATTTCTTCGACGATGACACGAGGTATCCATCGGTCTTTGTTGGACGAAACAAAGACGGGAACAAAGGACAACTTCGCCAAGAGGTTCGTAAATAAGGCAATGAATTGCCGAGACCGATAACGAGAAGTTCATTCTCCAAACTTGTCATAGCAACCCTCATTGGGCGTGTTGGAAGCAATGGAACCGCGACCGGCCCCGACCTCGAAAGATTTAAGGATACGTGGAGAGCAAGCCGAAGCATTCCCCGAGGAGGAAGAAAGCGAGAGAGGTCACCTATGGTGGATGCCCACGCGTAACTTTTCCCCGTGGCAAAGGTAAAGCACCGCAAAGTCTCAGACGCTTAATCAAACGCTCAACTACAACCAAATGCAGCCGCAACAACGCACCACAAAGAATCGCAGCCTCAATGGCGCCAACAAACTCGTAATCGAAACCATCCGGTTCGAGGTTTCCCAAGACTTACTCGCTCAAGGACGAGGAAGTTCCGCATCTTCAAATACCTTCGGAAAACAACAAAATCCGGTTGCCCCAATTGTAAACCAAGAGGAGGCAAACAAGGTTACAGCATCCCATCGCGGCTTACCATGTATGTACATCATCCTACAAAGTTCGCTACCATCTCAAGGACAAGATTCAGGCCTTGATCGATGTTGGAGTCATTACTCCAAAACCCTCTAAAGAGAAGAAGGTGGGAGCAAATGCCTCTATAAGCTTTGGATCGCTTCCTTCGATTGGTTCCAACCGACGCCATGAAGGTAGGAATGAAGATGGTGAATGAAGATCCTCACGGCAACGAAGAAGGGCCTGACCGCATTAACAACAAAGAAACGGAGAAATCCTTTGGGTCCACCCCGACTTGCCGGAAGACATCAAGGACTACATCCTCGGCCATAAAGAAGTCCAAGGGAAAAGGCAAGCCATGCCATGTCGCTCAAAGAATTCCGAGAAGGATGATGAAAAGTATCCACCTTCCAATTTCCTAAGAAGAGCTGAAGTTCGCTACTAGGAGTGGACAAGAATACTCCTACAAGTATCCGACACTCCAAATCCAAACGCTAAGACACCGCCGAGCCGGGTGACCACGACTCCTCTCACTCGCAGAAAGAAAAGCAACAAGCAAAGGAGAAACACCAGTCCGTGAAGCTCAACTCCCGGCCCCGATTCAATCGCCCGATTGTGAGGGATAGACCGGAACATCGGGCTCTCCATACCATTTCGACGCCATGGCCCAGCCAAGCAACATCCCGCCGTAATAACTCTCTACGAAGTTGTTCGATTGTCAAAGGAAACCCGAAGCTCGAAGAAGCTCGGCCGACTCGAGGTGTTTCTCACTGCATCAAGCCGATTCTAAGAATCGCACAACAATGCAACTTGGCAACCAAGCATTTCCCGCATTACTTTTACAAAGGAGGATATGCGACGAGATTCCAAGCACGACGGCCGCTATACTTCACCGTATATTGGCTCTAGTGAAGTTAACCGATCCAAGTCGATCCGGTTCCGCCAGGAGCATTATGCCCCCGCTACCATGTATCACCTTAGAATCCCCGCCAAGAAGTCGGCATCACCGTGCACAATGATCTATGGTTTAACACCAGCGGTCTCCCGCTTGGTAAGATCCTGAAAGTGCCAAATGGGGAATTTAAAGTCCAAGTCACCGCTATGTGATTGACGCAGACTTCCTATAACTTATTGTTGGGTCGACTTGGATCCACTAACGCTATAGTCCCATCTACTCTTCATCGTCTCAAATATGTAGACACAAATAATGAGGTCAAGACGGTGGTCGCGACAAACGTACCGCTTAAGGGTGGAGAATTATTTTACCGATTCTCCTCTACGTGAATGAGTCCTAAATCAATCATCGCCCAAGGCACTGACAAATGTGAAGAAGCCGATTCCGTCGGCTTGATTATAGTGGTGGTTTTGTTTTAAAAGACATTGTACCCCTTATAATCAATCTTGACGATGAAGAATCGCCGATGAACATTGTAATTGGCAAATTGCCGATGAATCAATAAATGACGCATTTAGAGTACCCTTTGTCTTTGAATGATGTAATGGCAGGTTTATACAACCATCCGTGAGTTGCACTTACCAATCCTGGCTTCTTTGCTTTACACAAAAGCAATTCCAGACTCCTTTGGGACAACACTCGCCATCCCACCTAAGATCAAGTAGTGAAAAGACTTGGTTTACTAAAAGGAGATGCAGCCAACGCCGAATCATTTCTCAGAGAAGATGAAGATGACAACGGCCTATCCTCAACACATTCAGATATAGTCCGCAGACCGGGTATCATGAAAAAGTGGGGTACGACTTGACACAAGGAGAAGGTCTATGTTTCTAAGCAGGTCCCCGAGTCCCTCCTAAAGCGCATATGTCCCAAAAGGGAAGCCGATAACTACTATGCATTTAGAAGGATTGGGATACTAATCCTCCTCCTAAGATGAATGCTCATGGCTAATTGATGATAATCCACCCGATGAGGGAGACTGACATTCGCCCCATTCTTCTATTGGGATTCACACCACCGAGAAGGCTTTGATGTCAAATATGGCTACTACGATCCCCGCTACTATTGAGGGTGATGAAGATATGCCAACATGGGAAGACCCATGGATCCATCAACTCGAGAGCGCTTGGGGATAGATTCAACAAAGAGAACCCCCACTAAGGACAGGTAGTCCAGATTAATATGGGTGATGAGGAGCATCCTAAGCTCATAAACATCAGCAATACCCTTCCCTCGAAGAGAAAGAAGAGTTGATCGCCTCTAATCGTGGAATATATCGATGTATTCATTGAGTTACGAGGACATGCAGTGACTCCTAATGTAGCTACACATCGCCAACATCAAGGTGGATCAAACCCGCAAGCAAATCAAGAAGACGGTTTCGTCCACAAATCTTGCAGCAATCGCCGACGGTGAAGAAACTCATAGGATCGGATTCATCGAGGAAATTCAACATCCGGATTGGGTGGCTAATATAGTCCCTGGCCATGAAGAAGAATGGTTCGATCAGATCTGGTTTCACTCACGTAGATCCAATGCCGCTATTCAAAAGACGACTTCCTCTTCCAATCACCGATGTCATAGTCTAATAACACGGTGGATTTGAAAGAATGTCGCTCATGGATGGTTTCTGTTACAATCAAATCAAGATGCACCCCGATGACGCCAAACACACAATGTCAACTTCATCGGATATTTTGCTACACACCATGCCGCTCGCTTAAAGAACGCCGGCAACATACCAAAGCAATGACAGATTTTCCGTGATCATCTTCGAAAACGGCCGAATGCTACGCCGACGATTTGGTCGTGAAAAGCCGGACAAAGGAGATCACATCAAAGATCTTGAACGGTATTCGATCTCACGCGACTCATCAACTAAAGATGAACCCCGCCAAATCCTTCCTTGGGATGTCTAGTGGCAAGTTCTTTGGCTTCATTGCCACCGACAAAGGAATCCACGCTGATCCCCGACAAAGTGAAGGCAATTCAAGAGTTGCAACCTCCGAAACTGAGAGAACTCGGGGTTACAAGGGCTTATCAATGACATCCGACCGGTTCATATCAACCTATCCGAAGTGCCAACCGCTCTCCGTTGAACAAGAAGGGCGGTCGCTTATTTGGGACTACCGCCGAAAGCCGCTTGAAGAGATTAAATCGTATCTCGCTAAACCTCCTCGTTTTGTTGCACCGCAGCCGAAAACCGCTCCTCTACGCCAAGGCAACGGATCACTGTTGCCTTTACTCAAGCAGACGACGACAAATGGTCAATGCAGCAGTATTACCCGAAATAACATTGGTCGGCTACCGAAGTCTCGATACCCAATGGTCGGTGAAGCGTTGTTTTGCATTAGTGTTCGCGATTCGTAAAATGCGACACTATTTAGCTCTGGATGACGCATTTATGTTATCTCTAACGAACCGTCCGATATTTATGGCCCACCGCTTCATCGAGTTATGCTGGCTAAATGGCCTTGCTTTTGTCCCAATAATGACCCGCACTTCAAACAACGTGGTCACCAAAGGGCAAGCGACGGCGATCTCTGGTCGCCAACCCGACAACGGACGCAGCTTGAGTTATATGTGTTCGCTGGAAAGTTGGTTTGTTATTCATTGCTCGCTTGAACTCGGTATCGCTGGCCTACAACAAAATTTCAAACAAAAGAAATGCCTTTATTTTAGGCGCATAAATGAAAACGAAATTACAACTCTCTTCCTTTTGTGAACAAAAACACAGGATCTCTATTTTACGGGATCCTCGCTATGCGGTTTTGCCTGCGTCGGACTTTTATTCGTCCGCTGACCAATCGGGCGCAATCCCCGATCTCCGTGTAAACCCGGGTTCCGAACTACAGACGAGGGGCTCGCTTCAATGGAAGGAAACGGCTACGGGGATCACACTCACTCTAAGGAGAGGATCGCCTGCGGGATCGCGAGTGACTCACGAAGGAGAGGATCACGGAGCGGGTGAGATCTACAAGGAGAAATCACGTTATCCCTCGAGGTTAAGACGGCTTAACCTAGAGGGTATCTCAGAGTTCGACCCGAAGTTTGTTTTATTCCGCCTATAGATCCGACGCCGATCGACTTGAGCTCGGCCGGTTTCTGGAATCGCAAGGCGCCGAGATCTCAGCGAGGGCTCTCTTCGTAAGTCCGCCAAAACCCGTAAAATCCAACGCCGCCAGGATCCGACCCAAAAATCAAGTCCTCGGCCCCCCATGAGCAAGACCCCCATTTATACAAAAGCAGGTGCGGCCAAGGGTTTCGGCCACTCGTTGAGCCACCGCCAGGTTGGCCGAGGTGGCTCGGTGAAAGGAGCCACTCGCCATTTTGTCGAGGTGGCTCGGAAGCTGCGGCCGAGCCACCTCGCCACTTGTCGGTACTACCTCGGTTGGCAATGAGGTGGCTTCTAAAGTGGTCGAGCCTCCTCTACCACTTGCCGGCACCCGGCTGTTGTCGAGGTGGCTCGGCCAAAGTGGTCCGAGCCACCTGGCCATTTGGCCGAGGTGTCGCCTCGCTCGCTTTTTCCGCCTTTCCGCTCCGCCGATTCTTCGTCGATTTCCGCCGACTCTTTCGGTCTTCCGGGCTTAGTTTGCCCTGATGTCGCCGCGGTTTGAGTCCGTGTCCGATCAATCCTTTCGTGAGTTCAAACGGCTCGCTTGCATCGACGGATTTGGTACGGCTGATTCCGCCTCGCCGACGTTTGAGTTTAGCCAACTCGCTTCGCTGAGCTTCGTCGTCGGGTTTTCCACGACGCGTCGTTTCGCGGTTTCGACGCCTCGCCGACTCACTTCATGGGTTCGCTGACTCGCTTATGCGTTTGGCGGCAGACCACGCCGACGGCGGGTCTTGGTCGCCGTCGGATGGATCGCCGGTTGTCAACCCACCGTTACGAGTTTGTTTAGGTATTGATAAGCAATTTTAACGCCACAGATATTCTCCAAAGCCGCCGCCTCGATTCTTTGATGAGTCTGGGATGCTTTGACATGATGAGCCCTTCACTTTAATCATGCATAGGACTTGTAGAATGACCTGGCGTTGATCTCTCCATTCCCTTCAGCCTTTCCGCTTTGTAGGATTGTCAAGATATTACTGCATCGCATTTTTTGTCCGATTGTCGTAAACTCCGACCGAAGTCGATAGATGAATTTTTTGAGGTTGGCTTCGCATTTGATTCCTCTAATTCTCGTGCCTCCAGTTGCTTTGTAGGATACCGTGTTATGCCGCATTTATTGCTTGACCGCTTGTCGGAATTTCAAACTCCGAGCTAATTGAGTTCATTTGCCGCTGACTCGTGTTTGGATTATCGCCCAATTGACTCGAGATTCCTCCGCTGATCGGGAATTCTTTTGTGGATCCAACCGCTGATCTAAGGAATTGGCCGACCATCGCCGCTGGTCATTTCTCGCCATCGCATTATCCTCGCCAAGTGCTGTGTTCATCCACTGGAGGTATTCTTCCCAATTGTTGATTGGTAGGCCCCTGGCCTGATGCATGAATCGGCACCGACACGCTGAGGAGTCCTTTCGAGGTAGAGCTGCTGTCCCGGCCGCATATAAGCCTCGTCGTAATTTTATCCTCCTTGAGGTCCCAAATGAAGGAAATTGAGGGTTATCGAAGTTATCCTTAAGAATATGGTAATATTCTCCGTGAACTTCGCTAAGAACCGTGAATTAGTTTATACTGTGAATCCTATTTGGAGTAGGGCATGGGAGAATATCCGAAGATTGAGTCTCGCCAGCCACCTTGCCGATAATTTCACCATTTAGAGGTTAAGCTCCAAAGTCTACAAGATTTTGTAGTAGCCGCTCCTTATATATCGAGGCTCAGCCCGACGCTTTGGCCTGGATGCTTTGCTATTACCGACTCTCGGTTCAAATGCAAATGAGGCCGTGCATCATTTGGATACCGCTGTTTCAAGCTTCATCTTCCGCGGGACATTTTGGTCTTGTGTCACGAGAAGCGAGGATAGTAGAGTTTCAACAGAGCTTCAAGCGCGAGGGAGAGCCCGATCGCCTTGAAGTCGGCAAAGGCCAATAAAGAAAAGACTCCGGTCGCGCCCGAGGAATTTGAACTCGGCGTAAGCCGGTTGACACCAAGAAGGAGATCATGGGAGGCCCTTAATGGCAACAGGAGACTTTCGTAGTCGAAGCTCAGAGGAACTTCAACAAGCTTTCCTCAATAAAGTATTTGAGTTAAAGCAAAACATATTGCCCTTCTTTTGTGCTCTATTATGATTCTTTTATTTCGCCGTAAATAATTAACCATAATACTTATAGGATTTTTGGCAAACCCTCACCGCCAACGGATTTGGTTAGCCTTTACCAACTACCGCTGAGCTGGGCTAGCGCGGCGGATTATCCGGATCCGCTCAAGACGTGACGCTAGGCCGAAGAATGAAACTCTTCTAGACTTGTTGCTATGATATTGAATACATAGGCTCGCTACTCTTTACGGGCCGTAGATCGCAACGCATGTAGGCTATTTAATCCCTTCTTAGGCTTCGGATGAAATACCCTAATCCGACTGGTGTCTCTTCAATCGGAGAAAGACTAAACCGCAATGCGCAGGAGGCGCCGACTTTAGGGTTATTATCAACCCCTCCCTCAACGGATTTGATTAGCCTTTACCAACTACCGCTTGAGTCAATAGCATGTAGATTATCCTGAACCGCTCTACACACAACGTTGTGCTAAAAGAATGAAACTCTTTAGACTTAATGCTACGATGTTGAATAACGAGGTCTCGCATTTTTACGCAAGCCGAGATCGCCTCCAACGCTATGCAGTTAGGCCAATTTCATCCCTTCTTAGGCTTGATGAAACACCCCAAGATGAATTCGCTTCTTTTGGACCCGAGAAGGATTGAACCGAATAAGATTGATTGAGGTGGGAAAGGAAGAATGTATTCTATTTCCAAGGTGGAGAGGAAGGAGGATCTTGTCTCCCATTCTGATATTGGAAAGGAAGGATTTTGTCCTCAAGTCAAATGAGAGACTAAAAATGGGATTCCATTTT
>CM022703.1:55256200-55359369 GCA_012295165.1 Asparagus setaceus | reverse complement strand
TTTATCGATTTTCACGGATCCGGCTTCAAAGTCGGTTCATCCTTCGCCGCACGCCGATTCGCCGCTTTATTGGCCTTTGATGCTTTGTCGACTTGCTTTATGCACATCGCCGACCGTTTATTGACTCCGACGCTTCGTCAACTCGCTTTATGCATTGGTGCCGACCGCTTATGCGCTAAGGCCGCGGTGACTTGTTGTTGTATCATCGACGGTTCAGCCGCTATGTCGCCGGATGGCACGCCATCATCAACTCCTTATCACAAGTCAGGTTCGAGTGTATAGACAATTTCAACGCCACACTGGCCAACAAGATGCTCGGTTTTAGCACCTCCTTGTTGACCTCGCCATGTAGGACATGGCAAGATCTCCTCGACGACCATCACCCATATAAATCACTCCTTCCAATCCCTACAGACGCCGTTGTGTTTGAGTCCGTGCCCGATCAACTTTGAGCTCAAGCGGTTCGTTTGCATCGGCCGGACTAAGTATTATGGTTGATTGTCTCATCGGCGTTTGAGTTTAATCAACTTCGACGCGTCGTTTCATTGGCTCGTCGCCTTGCGACCCACTTCCGCGTGTTCGTGGACTGCGCTTCTGGCGTTTTCGGGCGTCGGTTTGTCGAATGGATGCGTCGGTTGTCAACCCGCGTCCGCGAGTTTCGTTCGAATGCTTGATAAGCAATTTTTATGCCTAAGATACCCCTCCAAAGCGTCTGGTCTGATTCTTGATAGTGCAGGATGCTTTGAACATGATAGTTCCGGCCCGATTCGGTGAGGTCCCAAAGATAACAAATCTTGATTCTTCCGGATCATCGGTTCTTTGTAGGATTCTGATAAAATCCGCGGTCTTTGCATTTATTGTCGACCACTTGTTATCTTGACTTCGAAGGTGGGTGAGTTTTGTTTGTAACTTCGTGTCGGTTGGTTGTTTGACTAACCATCAGTTTTGGACTTCTCGGTATGGCGTGAACTCCTTGTTAACCTTAGCGTTAGGCGTAGTATTCATGGAACTTCATAACCATCACTCGGCTAATTCCTCCATCATGGCGTGTGTTGTTGGTTTAACTTCTGACGGGAGGATATGATTATCGATGTCAACATGACCTTCACTCCTCGTCGATTATTCCTCTCTTGGAGATTATGGTGGGAGGAAATTAAGGGTTCTGAGTTATCCTTAGAATATGGGTTTATTCTCGGGAACTCCTCGTTGAAATTTTGGAAACGGTTTATACTCGTAATCCTAGTTGGGTAAGTTGGGTAGCGTTGGTCGTGTCGATGCCATCCTTACGATCGAGTTATCTAAGAATATTTTTGTGAAAACATTCTTAGGAACTTCTCGACAAATTAGGAAGCGGTTTATACTCGTAATCCTAGTTGGGTAGGATTAGGCGGCGTTGATAATCGATGCAATCCATGCGATCGAGTTATCCTAAGAATATTTTTGTGAAAATATTCTTCGGGGACTCGATAAATTAGGAAATAGTTTATACTCGTAATCCTAGTTGGAGTAGGATTGGTAGCGTTGATGCGTCGATGCAATCCGCTTGATCGAGTTATCCTAAGAATATTTTTGTGAAAATATTCTTAGGGACTTCTCGATAAATTGGGAAGCTTGATTTATACTCGTAATCCTAGTTGGAGTAGGATTGGCAGCGCGTTGATGTCGATGCAATCATACGATCGAGTTATCCTAAGAATATTTTTGTGAAAATATTCTTAGGAACTTCTCGACAAATTAGGAAACAGCTTTATACCGTAATCCTAGTTGAGTAGGATTAGCGACGCCTGATCGCGCCGATGCAATCCGCGACGATCGAAGTTATCCCTAAGAATATTTTTGTGAAAATATTCTTCCCGAACTTCGATAAATTAGGAAATAGTTTATACCGTAATCCTAGTTGGAGTAGGATTAGCGGCGCTGATCGGCCGATGCGTAACCGCGACGATCGAAGTTATCCCTAAGAATATTTTTGTGAAAATATTCTTCCCGAACTTCTCGATAAATGGGAAGCTTTATACCGTAATCCTAGTTGAGTAGGATTAGGCGACGCCGCTGATCGGCGCCGATGCAATCCGCGACGATCGAAGTTATCCCTAAGAATATTTTTGTGAAAATATTCTTTCGAACTTCGATAAATTGGGAAACAGCTTTATACCGTAATCCTAGTTGGAGTAGGATTAGGCGACGCTGATCGGCGCCGATGCAATCCGCGACGATCGTTATCCTAAGAATATTTTTGTGAAAATATTCTTCCGGAACTTCTCGATAAATTGGGAAACATTTATACTGTAATCCTAGTTGAGTAGGATTAGCGACGCTGATCGGCGCCGATGCAATCCGCGACGATCGAAGTTATCCCTAAGAATATTTTTGTGAAAATATTCTTTCGAACTTCGATAAATTGGGAAACAGCTTTATACTGTAATCCTAGTTGAGTAGGATTAGGCGATCGCTGATCCGCCGAATCCATGACGATCGAGTTATCCCTAAGAATATTTTTGTGAAAATATTCTTCGGGAACTTCGATAAATTGGGAACAGCTTTATACTCATAATCCTAGTTGAGTAGGATTAGGCGACGCGCTGATCGGCGCCGATGCAATCCGCGACGATCGAAGTTATCCCTAAGAATATTTTTGTGAAAATATTCTTCCGGAACTTCTCGAAATTGGGAAACGCTTTATACCGTAATCCTAGTTGAGTAGGATTAGGCGACGCTGCTGATCGGCCGATGCAACGACGATCGAAGTTATCCCTAAGAATATTTTTGTGAAAATATTCTTCCTGAACTTCTCGATAAATTGGGAAACAGCTTATACCGTAATCCTAGTTGAGTAGGATTAGCGACGCCGCTGATCTCGGGCCGAATCCAAGACGATCGAAGTTATCCCTAAGAATATTTTTGTGAAAATATTCTTCCGAACTTCGATAAATTGGGAAACAGTTTATACTCGTAATCCTAGTTGAGTAGGATTACACGCTTGATCGGCGCCGATGCAATCCGCGACGATCGAAGTTATCCCTAAGAATATTTCTTGAATATTCTTCCGAACTTCTACAAATTAGGAAACAGTTTATACTGTAATCCTAGTGGAGTAGGATTAGCACGCTGATGATCGCCGATGCAATCCGACGATCGAAGTTATCCCTAAGAATATTTTTGTGAAAATATTCTTCCGAACTTCTCGATAAATTAGGAAACAGTTTATACCGTAATCCTAGTTGGAGTAGGATTAGGCGATGCTGATCTGGCCGATGCAATCCATACGATCGAGTTATCCCTAAGAATATTTCTTGTGAAAATATTCTTCCGGAACTTCTACAAATTAGGAAACAGCTTATACTGTAATCCTAGTTGAGTAGGATTAGGCGGCCACCATGCCCTGTCCTAAATCTTCATCTTTGGCGAGGGAGTAGGAGCCAATCAACCGACTCGATTCGGCATTATTTTGGCATCCAATTAAGGTTCCAATTAGGCTCCTAATTAGGGGCTGATTTGGTTCCTTTTGATATCTAATTGGGCTCCATTAGAATTCCTACTTGTTGCCAAATAAGAGTCCTTATTCAAAGAGGATTGGGTCCATATGGGGTTGTTATAAATACCCATAAATCCTCCTCTTCTTTGACCTAGGCCGCCCCTCCGCTCTCTCTCTTGTTTTCATCTCGCTTCTCCGCCTTATCTCCTTCGATCAACGAGGTATGTGTAATGAGGGTTTTGTAAATTTTTTTTCTTTTCTTTTCTTCTTCTTGTGCGCAGGCGACGCTGGCCACGAGGGAAAGGGCGACGGCTGGCGCCAAAGGCGTGCCAGCGGCGTCATGTCATGCATGGCAAGGCGGCCAGCCATGCTGGCCAAGCAGGCGCTGGCGCGCTTGGCCATGGCTGGCTGGCGCAGGGCCGGCGCTAGCCATACGGGCGGCTGGCGTTAATGTCCGCCATTGTTGGGCGGCTGGTTTAAGGCCATGTCCATACGCGGCGCTGATCAAGGCCATTGCAGGGCTGGGTGCCAGCCAAAGAGGGCGGAGCGCGGCGTCGGGCGGCGGGCGCGCTACGGGCGGTCGGCCCTGTTGAGCCGGCACCTGTTGGTGTTCGGCCGGGTCCGCGAGCCACGACCGAACCAAACGGGCTTCATGTCGAATTCGCGATTTTTTCGACCGTGATATCTAACTTTTCGCCGTGTTTTTGCAGCCCGATGTCGCCGGGAGATCACGCGTTTCGAGGAGTCGATCAACTCGCGACGGGCGCGTGAATGCACGCCTTTCTTTCGGTGCCAGCCATCATATTCTCGTACATATATGCGTTGTATCCCCGCCGTTCTCCTTTGTGAGGCGACAAGAGCCAGATTCTCCTTCGTGAGGTTGAGGCTTCGATTGTGCACGCTCGTTATGACCCCGCTTCGCTCTCCTTTGTGAGGCGATTGGGAAGAGCCGATTCTCCTTCGTGGAGGATTGAGGCTTCAAAGATCACCCGCCTCGATGTTATTAACGGGAGCGATTTCATACCCATTCTTGCTTCAGAGAACGGGATATATATTGTCGCTTGTTTACACGACTATATTTATCGTTCTCCTGTATTTAATACGGATGAAATCGTCATACTGCTATAAGGTCGCGACTCGATCTCATGGGTTTCGAGAAGAGTTCTACGCCTTTATATCGTTTCGAGATATTCCTCCTAAATGATCTCGTTAACCCTTTGTTCTCTTGTGGTAGGCGGATGCTCGGATGATTATTCGCCTACTTAGGCTCCCAATGTCAAGTCTCGATTCTCAAGGTCATCCGAGAAGGCCTTTTTCCACCGAGGAAGCGAACCGCATGGGCTTAACATTCGCATGAAGAAACCCGAAGCCCGAGCCTACTATCATAATTTCGATGACGAAGTTTGAGGATCGCTTCCATCATCCGGCTTCCACCTCCCCTTTACCCTTAAAACCAGATTTCCAACCCTTCGAGCATAGGCGGTGGAGGCCTCGTGTTAATCTTGACGGACCACTTCCACGGATTCAACCTATTGCCGAGATTGCCCCGCCAAAATCCGCCATTCGACTCCGCCTGCGGATGGGTCTCCTTCACTGTTGGAGAATGGTTTGAAGCAGCGATCTCTATTATCGAGGTTAGATGGGCTTAACTTTTATGGTCTTCGCCCATTCATATTGAGTATCTTGGAGGAAATTCCAGTGTTGGTGGCCCTCACTAGTTAATCGCTGTGAGCAAAGCTCACTAGTCGGCTAACTCTTGCATACCGTGTGGAGGATTTAGCCTTTTTGAATCATGCGATGAGGTGGTACGACTCGCCGACGGCTCGGATCAAGGCTTCGCGGAACGCTGCCAAGCGAGAGGAAGATATCGAGCAAGAGATCATATTTTCGAACTCATATGAGCACAAATACGTCGCAGCGTGAAGATAAACTTGTACCACACCCATGTCGAACGCATGAATCGGACTGCTCAAGGGGAGAAGACGTTGAAGGATTTCACGCGCTGAGTGCACCAGAGTCCGTGATGTCATCAACGGAGAAGCAAGTCCTCGAGGCGATGCGTCGAACATGCGGCTGCTATTGCCGCGACTCAAGAGGAACTTGAGAAGGAAGCAAGCTCGGGTTCGAGCGATCCAGAGAAAAATTAGCCGCCAATGAATTTGCTTCCTTCACATTACCGATTGCGCCAATGAAGTCCGATGTGTCAGAGACTTCTTTGTTCGCACCGTGTCGTTACGATTTTTATTTAGATGTATTATCATAACTTTGCTTGAATCAATTGTCTCGACAATTATAGCTCCTTTTATATTTGCTTCAAATGAATAAGATCTGTTCCTTTCATTGCTTATTATGATTCTTTTATTTCTCCGAAATAATTAACCATAATACTTATAGGATTTTGGCAAACCCTCACCAACGGGTTTGATTAGCCTTTACCAACTACCGTTTGAGTTGGGCTAGCGTGCGGATTATCTGGATCCGTTTCGCACGTGACGTTGTGCTAGAAGAATGAAACTCTTCTAGACTTGTTGCTATGATATCGAATACATAGACTCGCACTCTTTTACGGGCAAGAGACCACCCCGCAACGTTACATTACATAGACTCATCCCTTCTTAGGCTTCGATGAAATACCCCTAATCAAACTCGTGTCTTCTTCAATCAAAAGACTAAACCGCAACGCCGCGGTGAGGCGTTGGCTTTATCCCTTCTTAGGCTTCTAATAAAATACCCCGTAATCGAACTCGTGTCTTCTTCAATCTAAAAGACTAAACCGCAACGCAGGTAGGCTGGCTTTAGGTTATGGCCAACCCCGCCTCAACGGGTTTGATGAGCCTTTACCAACTACCGCTTGAGTTGGGCTAGCGCGGATTATCGGATCCGCTCCGCACATGACGTTGTGCTAAAAGAATGAGACTCTCTTAGACTTAATGCTACGATGTTGAATACGTGAGGCTTCGTCTTTTTTTACTGAAGACTAACCCAAGAACGCTGTTACACGTAGATTCATCCCTTCTAGGCTTCGGATGAAATACCCTTAATCGAACTCGTGTCTTCAATCGGAAAGACTAAACCGCAACGCGTGAGGCGGGCTTTATCCCTTCTTAGGCTTCGGATAAAATGCCCTGAATCGAACTCGTGTCTTCTTCAATCTGAGAAAGACTAAACCGACAACGGTAGGAGGCGTTGGCTTTATCCCTTCTAGGCTTCGGATAAAATGCCCCGTGATCAACTCGTGTCTTCTTCAATCGGAGAAAGACTAAACCGAAACGCCAGAGGCTGGCTTTATCCCTTCTTAGGCCGGATAAAATACCCTTAATCGAACTCTGTCTTCTTCAATCGGAGAAAGACTCAAACCGCAACGCTGAGGCCGGGCTTTATCCTTCTTAGGCTTCGATAAAATGCCCCAAGATGAATCTTGGTGTCTTCTTTGACCGAGAATGATCAACCGATGAAGATTGATTGAGGTGGGAAAGGAAGAATGTGTTCTATTTCCGGATGAGGCTAACAGCCATTCCTTGTCAGGAATCAAAAGACTCGTGTGACCTTCAATGGACCACTCGGTTCGAAAATCTCTACAAGATACCTTCACGGGCGCTACCTAAGATAAGAGGTGGAACTAAGAGTGGGATCTCCCACCCGAGAACCGAAGAGACTCGTGTGACCTTCAGCGACAACCTGTCCGAAAATCCCACAAGATACCTTCAGCTACCTAGGATGAAAGATGGAACTAAGAGTGGGATCTCCACTCGAGAACCGAAGAGACTCGTGACCTTCATCGGACAACCTGGTCCGAAAATCCCCAAGATACCTTCACCGGCTACCTAAGATGAAGATGGAACTAAGAGTGGATCTCCACCGAGAACCGAAGAGACTCGTGTGACCTTCACCGGACAACCCGGTTCGAAAATCCTACAAGATACCTTCACCGGCGCTACCTAAGATGAAGATGGAACTAAGAGGGATCTCCACCGAGAACCGAAGAGACTCGAGCGACCTTCACCGGACAACCCGTCCGAAAATCCTACAAGATACCTTCTACCTAAGATGAAGGATGAAACCCTTCCGCTTGACACGAAAAGGATTTTACGCTTGGAGAGGGAGGATTTTATATTCTCTCCAAAAGTGAAAGGAATTTTGAGTGGGCCTCTTGTTCATAGAAGGAATCAAGAGGGGATTTTGGTAATGTACCGTTGCATTTGTAGACCCACCGTCAAGGAATTTGATCGTGTGGGAAATTGTGATGGAGGATAAATCTAGGATTATCCTCAAAAGTGGGTGAAACATCCCACGGAACTTCCGTCGAAACGGTTATCCCGAAGATACTATGGGTAGTATTTCTTCAGAACTTCCCATTTATCTAAGATAATTGCCTGGCCGCCATTTTGGGTAATGAGGCGATATATACCATTGGAGTAAACCGCTTTCTATTACAAACGGACCCTCCCATTTAGGTTCAATTTACCTTTCTTTTGGAAGTGAGGATTATCGGTCGCCGTCAAAATGAGGACCAAATCTTTCTCTAAAGGTTCTCACGTCGAACTTTCTTGTTGAAAGCCTTCGACATCCTAGCTTGGTAGAACTCAATGCATTGTTGAGCCTCCAGCGCTTCTCATCTAACATCTCAAGCTCTTCGAGACGCTTTTGATGTTGTTCTTCTGGTCGCCATCTCTCTGAAAGGGCGATAACGGCGACGGATCTCGATCTCCAACGGAGCATCGCCGCACCCAGAAACCGTGGAGTACGGGTCTCTCCGCTTGGCGTATGCGCATCAGTGGCGATACCTGAGGGCTTCTCCGAAGTTTATCATCCCAGCCTCGCTTGTTACTCTTACAAGCTTCGATAGAATTTTGATAATCGCCTTGTTGAATGCTTCGCTAATCCATTTGTCACTGGATTATAAGCCGCTGAGACATCTTGTATCTTGAATTTCACAAAACCTGATGAAGGAATTGCCGATAAATTGGGGACCGTTGTCATGCACGATCCGTTTGACAATCGTCGATAGATGACATGGTGTTTGATAAACTTGATGACGGTCAGCCTTTACTTCCTTTAGCGGATTGCTTCGCCCACTTGGAGAAGTAGTCGGTGATCGCTAGAATAAACCGATCTCCTTTAACTCGACGGAGGGAAAATGGGACCTACAACGCCGATTCCCCATGTCTCAATGGCCGTGATGTGGTCGAAGGATGCAACCGCCAGAGGTCGATGCATATAATTCGCGTGAATTTGACACGCTGCATTTCCGCCGCATTTCGACCGCCATTAACCATTGTGGCAAAAGTAGCCCATTCTTTGATTCGAGAGCTTGGGACCAGCCGGTGCGCACTCACATTCACCGTGCTTCCCGGGACCTTTCCGCTTCCTTGTTCGAAAGGCATCGGAGTAAAGACCATCGTACTCTCGACGATATAACATCCGGTTTCGTCATAAAAGAATCTTGAGCTCTTCACGGATTGACTTTCTCCTCACGCCTTCCCATGCCATGTAAGACATAGTCGATGATAGGAAAGCGCCAATCTCGGCTCCAACTTGGTTTGGGTCGCATGTACTTTGGTAGCTACCCCTTATCTCCTTGTGCCTCATCATACCTTGGTACAAAAGTCGATGAGTCCCGACCGTAACTAATTGCTCGGTCTTGGGGTTGTGCTAACGACAGCCTAACGCCGCCAAGCAGGTCCGCATGAGCGCTTCAAGGCGCTGGATATATTCGATGAAGAATTCTTCAACGAAGTCCGCCATTTCCACCGCTACTGATGATAGGGGATCAGATCGTGGTTCCGACCGTAGTCACCACGAACCCGCTTAACTATCAATCGCCATACGCCGAGATATTCGACCCCAGCTCCTTGGCGAAACTAAGTCCAATAAGTAGCGCATTGTATTCACCATTATTAGAGCAAGGTTCTGAGTGAGTACGACGGGCATGACATGATTTCGGGAAACTAAGACAACCCCGACCAAGGAAATCTTAGAACATCCGGGGCACTTGCCACATTAGAATCGAGAGGCTCGGCAAAATACAATCGCCATATTTGTTGGTGATGTAGTGTTGACTTTTGAACTTCATCCTAAGATCATCATATAGCTCAACCGCATCCGCTATTCGGGTCAGTACCAAGAGATCACAAATCGCCCTTTCTTTGACCGACTGTTTGAAGTGCAAGTCATATTGGGACAAGAGTAAGGCCCATTTCGCGACGCCAACTCATTGAGGCCGGCCGGGTCATAAATATTCGGACCGGATTTACATTAGAGATAACATAAATCGCCCGTCCGACTAAATAGTGCCGATTTTCTCAATCGCTAACACTAATGCAAGGCATCGCTTCGACCATTGGATATCGACTCAAGACCCACTAATGTTCTACTGTGTAATACACCGCTCGCGGATCGCCGCCGCCTTGCGCTGAGTAAAGCGCTTAACGAGTGATCCGCTTGTTCTCGTCAGATCAAAATGGTTTTCCATCAGCGTGCAACAAGAACAGGAGGTTTAGCGAGATACGACTTGATCTCTCGAATGCCTTCCGGCAGGCCGCCCCAAATATATGACACTCTTCTTGTTCAACTTAGAGAACGGCTGGCACTTCCTGATAGGTTCGATATGAACCGTCGGATGTACGCCAATCGCCCTTGTAACCCCCGAAGTTCTCGCATTTCTGAGGTTGCAATTTTGAATCGCCTTCACTTTGTCGATCGACGTGGATTCCTTTGTTGGTGACACGAAGCCAAGGAACTTAAGCACCGACATCCCAAGGAAGGACTTTGGTGATTCATCTTTAGTCGATGAGTTCGCATGAGTTCGAATACCGCTCTAAGATTTTTGATGTGATCTCCTTTGTCACGGCTTCACGACCAAATCGCCGACGTAGCATTCGACCGCTTCCGAAGATGATCCCGAAAAATCTCCGCCATTGCTCTCGGTATGTTGGCACCAGATTTTGAGGCCGAATCCAAGATGACCGTAGCAATATATGCCAATGGATGCTCAACGTTCAAGGCCATCTGGGTCACATCTTGATTTGATTATACCGAAAAGCCATCCATAAAGGACATTCTTTCAAATCCACACGTGTTGTCAACTATGACATCAGTGATTGGAAGAGGGAAATCATCCTTTGGGCAAGCAGCGTTTAGGTCTCTCAGAGTCAATACGCATCCTAATCAACCATTCTTCTTCATGACCGGACTATATTCGCCACCCAATCCGATGTTGAATTTCCTCATAATCCCGATTCTATGAGTTTCTTCACTTGGCCAACAATTGCCTCCAATATTTGTGGACTAAACCGCTCTTGCTCGTTGCTTGACAGTTTGACATCCGCTTTGATGTTGAGGCGATGTGTTGCCACATTAGGTCGAAGTCCCGCATGTCCTCGTAACTCCGCGTAATACATCGATATACTTGATTAGGGCAATCAACTCTTCCTTTTCTTCCAAGGGAGAGTATTGCGATGTTTATGAGTTTGGGATGCTCTTCATCACCCATATTAACCTCGACTACCTCATCCTTAGTGGGGGTTCTCTTTGTTCAACTTATCCCAAACCGCTCGAGTTGATGGATCCATGGGTCTTCCCATGTTGGCATATCTTCATCACCCTCATAGTAGCAGATCGATCGTGGCCATATTCGGACATCAAAGCCTTGAAAGCTTCTGAGGTCGGTGTCGAATCCCAAGCCAAGAGTCGGACTTATCGTCCCTCACCGGTGGATTATTATCAATCACCACGAGCATTCATCTTCGAGGAGGATTCAGATCCCAATCCCTTCTAAATGCATAGTAATTATCCTGCCTCTCTTGGGACATATGCCACTTTAGGAGGGTTCGAGGGCCTCGCCCCAAACATAGACCTTCCCTCGTCAAGTCATACCCCATCTTTTCATGATACCTGTTTCTTCGACTATATCTCAATGTGTGGAGGATAGGCCCATTGTCATCTTCTACCTTCTTCAAAGAAATGATTCGCTGGAACTGCGATCTCCTTTTCCTCAAACCAAGTCTCTTTCACTACTTGATCTTCGTGGATGACAAGTGTTGTCCCAAAGGAGTCCCGGAACGCTTTTGTGTGAAGTAAGATGATCGAGTCAGTGCAACTCGATCATTGTATAACCTCGCTATCACATCATTCAAAGATAAAGGATACTCTAAATCGCCATTTATTGATTCATCGGCAATTTGCCATTATAATGTTCATCCGACGCATTCTTCATCGCCAAGATTGATTACAAGGTACAATGTCATTTAAAACAAAACCTCCACTATAACCAAGCCCTGCCAGACGCCTTCTTCACCGTCCGCATTCCTTGGGCCGATGATTCGCCGGACTCATTACGAGAGGAGAGAATCAGTGAAATAATTCTCCATCCCCTTAAACGGTTGTTTGTCCGCCCACCACCGCCTTGACTCATTATTCGCGGTTCACATATTTGAGACACGATGAAGAGTAGACGACTATAACGCTATTGTGGATCCAAGGTCCACCCAACAATAAGTTATAGGAAGTCTGCACAATCACATAGCGGTGACTTCGACTTAAGTCCCCATTTGGCACTTAATCCGATTTTACCAAGTGGGCGGGACCCACCGGTGTTAAATCCGAGATCATTGTGCCGCTTGATGCTAGCTTGTCGGGCAGAATTCCCGTGATGATACATGAGGCGTAGGGGCATGATGCTCACGAACCCGGATCGACTTGGATCCGTTAACTTCACTAGAGCCAATATACCCTGTGAAGTATACCTATCGTGCTTTGAATTCCTCGCCTCGCATATCTCCTTTGTAAAGGTGATGCGCAGGGAAGTGTTTAGTCGCTAGCGTTGTGATTGTCGGGCCTAATTTTCCTCGACTCCTAACCACCGTGAGGAAGACTTCAACGGGCGCAGGCTTCTTGAAGAGCTTCTCTCGCTTTTGATAAGCTAAAGAACTCATAGAGAGTGATCCTGCGGGATATTGGCTAATTGGGCCATGACGTCAAGCGGTATGGAGAGTTCAAGTTCCTGGCTTATCTCTTCCAACGGGCGATCAATCGAGATCGCCGAGTTGAACTTCATGCGTCGCTTTGTCAGTAGCTTCTTCGCGTCACCTCCTTGCTGATGAAGTGAGGATTTGTTGGTACCCCACCGAGAGCTTTTGACATTAAGGTGGGGACTCGGTACTTGTATTTATACTCTTGTCCACTCGGTGGCATGGGCTTCGTGTTCCTCTTCGGACCGGAATGTTACCACTGCTCATCGCCTCTCCGCACTATGGAAGTAGCATGACATGCCTTTCCCTTCGCCGGGCTTTTCTTTCTTCAAGAAGAGGCTACCCATTGCTCATCTTCCAAGTGTCGGTGGACCCACAAGACTTCTCGCCATTCGGGTATACCATACAAGTCCTTCTCAGCTGCTGTGCGGGTCGCATTCACCGCATCCTTTGACCACCGTTCAGTTCAAACCATGTCAATGGCACCGAATTCAAACTTATGGATACCGTGATTCGCCTCCGACCTTCTCTTTGGACGGCTTCATAGTAATGACCCCTACATCAATTAAAGCCCGATTTTGTCCTGGCAATAAAACAGATTTAGTGGGGTGATGAACCGCCCTATGGTGGCACGATCTTGGGTCATTCAGGCATCCCATCGCCTTCGACTCCGAATCTGAGGGAGCTTGATCTTGTTATTTTCCACAAGATATTTGAAGAGACCGGAATCTCGCCATCCCTAAAGGAATAGGACTTCGGGAATCCTGCCTAAGGCTCTCGTTTTTGTGGCCAGTGTTGCCACGCTGATCGTGGCTCATGCGGCACCCGCTACTGCGCCGCCTCGCCGCCGCTGTCGGGTTGAGTTGAACGCTTTGTTCGCGAACCGCCAGTTTTGGCTTGTTTCCTTTACCGCGTGGGACAAAGTTACGCCGAAGCCCGCTGTCGGCCGACCCTCTCGCCTTTTTCCTTTTGAGGAATTCTCGCTTGCTCTCCACGAACCTTCAAGTCCTTCCACGCTATCGATGGTGTCTGTATCCATTGCTTCAAGCACATCTATTGATAAGTTGCTGTGGTGTTTGAGGATGAACTCCTCGTTATTGGATCCCGCTTCATTGCCTTGTTCCGGATCGCTTAACAAAGATGTCCACGGTTTCTCCGCCTTCTCGCTTCGCCGAAAGTAACGCCCGATCGATACCTCGGTATCGCCATCAAAGAAATTGGTAAGGAAGCTAGACTCCATGTCGCCCCACCGTGGAATGCTCCCCGCTTGAGACGGCGGTACCATTCGAAGGCAAAATGGCAATGGTGCTAACTAATGACCGAACCATCAAGGGTTCGTAAATAACTCCGAGGTGTGACTTGAAATAAATCAAGTGTCGCGGGAACCCTTCCGTCAAATGGTGTAGTTTATTAAGTTAAACTTCACGGTAAGGATTGATTCCCACTCCCTGGTATGGGCAAGGAATACCGTTTTCTTTACTTGAGCGGAAATCAATGAATTGATTTTGCTCTCCAAGTCTTTGATCTTCTCGCCTCATGAGCAACAAGCAGCGTCCAGGGTTCGTGGGGGTTATCATCTTCCGGTGCTTCCTCCATCCGAATCGCTATCATCTTCATCGACGCTGACGCTACGAATTTGATTCACCTTGATGTTTTGTCGTGCTTGGATCTGTTGGTCGGCATTTCTCTCATCGTGATGGCCAACTCCATTTCTAACTTGAAGTTTTCCGCTGTTTATTCAACGCCGCCTAGCATTTTGGCCACTTGACTGCATCGATCATAAGTGCTTCGGGGCTCCTCGCTAGATACAAGATGATCGATGCATTATGGCCAATATCTCGACGCATCATCCTCCTCAAGGGTAACCCTTGCTTATCGACCGACCGTCTGGATAGTCCCGGACCGCAAACGAAGTTAGCCGCTATGATGCGCTAGGAATAGCCCGTGACGATGATTCTTTGTCGTCATATTAGTGACCTCCGCAACTCACCCCTCGATCATCCTTATGGAATCGCCTTTCTGAGTCTCAGATCTGCAGGTGAGTCTCTCAAGATCGACACTTCTCTCGAGCTTGATGGCAATTGCACTGAGCATCGCCTTAATGAGCTTGGAGCACAAGCATGATCAAGGCCAATTGGGGAATCCCTTCGAGATTTTCTCGTGACTTCTTGCACTAGTACTCATCTACAGTGTCGGAGCAAACTCCGCCATGAACGCCCTCATCGCCGATGAAAACGCTCCTTCCGAGGACGGGTCAATCCATCGAACTTCCGAAGTGACTCGCTTAGACTTACGATGTGGGGCTGGTCTGATAGACTTCGACTTCGATTTTCAACCGATAGAGAGGCCGCAGGAATCTTCTTGTTCTGTTGAACGGGCGACCTCCTCGCATGAGGAGTGACCCGCGGATTCTCTTCGCGAACCGACGATCCTTGATAGTCGGTTTGGTGGTGGTGACGGAGTTGGCTTCACCATCGATTCGTGATGCGCACGCTTTGTCTTTGAGGCGCCGCCGCTTGGGCTTTGGCGCTGGATTTGCACGCCAGATCCTTCGGCTTTGCCGGAGACGGGAGTGGGCGATCGAGGTTGGGGCACCATTAGACTTGGGCTCCAAACCCGGCAGACGCTGGCGGCTTTTGCCACTTCCTTTTAACTCACGGACCGTTGCACCAAAGCTCGCGGCTGGCGCAGCGAGTGCGCGCTCCCGGATGCGCCTGGCGGTGGAGCGGTTCCGTTTGACACGGACCCACTCGCCGGCTGACGGCTTGGATAGACCGTCGATCACTTGAAGCCTCTCAAGAAGTCTGATCTTAGATCCGGCCAGAAGCGGACCCCATCCATGGATTGCATGGGCTGGCAAGCTTGCGCGCCATGCTTTGTCGCCGCCTTTGGCGAAGCTCGCTGGAGAGTGCCGCGCATCGTCATGCTCATCTCGGCACCATCCGACTTGGCCGGGGATTTCGCCGCTAGTTGGACTCTCGGCCCCGGGCTCTATGATCGAGGCCCATCTGGGTTCCTTGTACGGAGACTCTTGGAGCGCGGGGAACTGATCGAGGAGGGTGAGGATAGGTACTGAACTTCTCCTCGGTCGAACTCAACTCGACCTCTTCTTCCACGGATAGGGATCGCTGTTGCGCACTCCACGACTCCTCCGACTAGGCCGGGTGGCTCCCATGCGTGGTCGCCAAACTTGTTCGCAAAAGTTGGGATGATTGTCATCGATTTGAACTTGCTTACAAACTTCAGCCAAAACAAATTCAAAGAGAAATATCGCCTTTTATTTTAAGGCTTACAATGAAAATCAAAAAGATTACAACTTTTATCCTTTGAACAAACGCGAGGATCTCTGATATCGGATCCTCGCCATGCGGGTTCTTTTACCGTAGCGGGACTTATTGTGTCCGGTGGACCAACGCAATTCAATCCGTGGAGACCCTGCTGAACTACAGATAAAGGGGCTCGCTCAAGGAAACGGCTACCGAGGGGATCACACTCACGGGAGAGGATCGCCGAGCGGGTGAGATCTACTAGAGAAATCACATAGCTATCCCGAGATTAAGAAGCTTAACCTAGAGGGTATCAGTAGGTTCGACCCGGACCAGGTTACCTTCCGCCAGATCCGGACGTCGACGGACTTGAGCTCGGCCGGTGCTCGGAACCGCAAGGTCGAGATCTCGCGAGGGCTCTTCGAGTCCCCACAAATCCAAGCCAAATTCCCCAAAATCCCCGTCCAAGTCCTCCTCGACACCCCCTATTTATACAATGGAAGGGGGTGCCCGCCACCTTGGTGGCTCTACCACTTGCCGAGCCACTCGGCCAAGGAGCCGAGGTGGCTCACCAGTGGTCGAGCCACCTTGGCCACTTTGGCCGAGGCTCCACGCTGCCGCCTTGCCGGTGTTTTCTCGTCGCTTTCGCCGCTTTCCTCCGAGTCGACTTTTGGTCTTCCCGGGCTTGGTTTTGTCTCTGATGTCGCTGCCAGGTTTGAGTCCGCGTCCATCAACTTCGTGAGCTCAAACAGTTCGCTTGCATCGACCGGACTAAGTATGGTTGATTCCGCCCTCATCGACGCTTGAGTTTAATCAACTCTCGACGCCGTTTCATTGGCTCGACGCTTTGTCAATTCAACTTCGCGGTTCGTAATCTTTTACGCATTTTGGCGGCGTCGGTTTGTCGAATGGATCGGTTTGGTCAACCCACCGCCACGAAGTTTCGTCGCATCGATAAGCAATTTTTATGCCTACAATTACTCCTGCTTTTTCTGGATATACTTGATGAGTAATCGGTCGAGTTATTTTCAATATATGTTGCATTTGCTAACATGATAAAAACTCAATTTCAAAAATATTAAAATTCTACGTACGACTCACGGGTGAATATACATCGACATGTTTAGTTCATTTCTACAATCTCAAGGAACATTATCCCAATTTTCTTGTCCCCATGTTCATCAACAAATGGAGGTCGGCCAAAAGCATCGCCACATTCTTGACACCGCCGCTTCTTCTATCCTGCCTCGTTCAGAAAATTTTGGAGGAAGCAGCTTCTACCGCTATATATATATATATATATATATATATATATATATATATATATATATATATATATATATATATATATATATATATATATATATATATATATATATATATATATATATATATATATATATATATATATATCATGTTTGTCGTACTTTTTTGATATTGTTTACTATAAAACATGAGCTTATAATGTCCCAAAATCTTTGCAATTGTTTTCAATGTAATAAAATGTGGTTTCTTTATTGCTAGAACTATAGTTTATAATGATATTGTTATTCATGCTTGACTCCATATTATAGCTTAGGATTAGTAGAGTTTAGAATATGACATGTAGCATCAATTTAACTTATTTTATTTTGTTATTCGCTTGAAGATATTATTATGTCAATTGATATTTTTTCTTAGGGAATCAATTAAGATATCCCAGCTAAGTATATTGATCCCAGTTTAGCACAAAATCCATTACATTAATTTTTTATAATGTTGAAATAAAAATTATAGCAAATCTAATAATCCAATTTTACTGGATTTTAATTCAAAATGAATCGACTTATTTATAGTAATGAAATAATGAATTTTGATATTTAACCACGCATTGCACGTGCATAAAAACTAGTGTGTGTGTGTGTGTGTGTATATATATATATATTAGATGTACAACGATATGTACACTAAAAACTAATTAAATCATTTTCTATGTGTAGATATTATTGATTATTTTATTTCTCTTGCCCAACAAATTCATCAATGTGTAGAAAGATAATTGAGTTTCAAGAATGATTAAAGGATAAAGTTACAAGCGTAAAGATCCTAAGCTTGCTCATTGAAAAGGAAGATTAGGGATTAGGAAACT
Organism: Asparagus setaceus; assembly: GCA_012295165.1. Classification (NCBI taxonomy): domain Eukaryota; kingdom Viridiplantae; phylum Streptophyta; class Magnoliopsida; order Asparagales; family Asparagaceae; genus Asparagus; species Asparagus setaceus. Next base: position 55,341,531 of record CM022703.1, on the reverse strand, counting down.
CTGAAAGAGTCACTTGTTTTTCACAAATTTTGAGGGGGAAAAAGTAATTTCCTGCCATTCTTAATTACAAATTGTTGCATCTTTTCTCTCTTCGTAAATGCCTTTAGTTTCAATCTGTTCTTCATTCCTATTTATATTTTACAACCTCAAGAATTAAAGCTGTTTAATCAACTCAATAGTATAACCAAATGATAGTACAATCATGTACATCTCACCCCATAAACAATTTTCAGTCTTCTATATACAATGCTTTTATTAATTTAATAGAGGGAAAATAAAAAGAGAGAGAAATAAATGGCGGTGAACGGCAAACAAAATATCAAAAAGCATGCGTACTTAAGATTTGCTTTGCAAAGTGGTGGCTAATTACCAAATATTATTTTATTCAAGCAGACATATTATTAGTTACATCAAATGACAAAACAAAATTGCAAAGCTGTAAACAAACGTCATTAAAGCTTCCTTTGTCGAAAGAATTCGTCAATTAGTTCCATCTTAGTCTTAATATATCTTTACCTTACAGATGGAATATGATAGATAAGTTAAGTGAGATAACTAAAGCTAAACTTCTAAGATGAGAAGAAAGCAACATGTTTACATTTAGTAGTAGGGTCTCCTTTGCCCCCGGACAATATTTATCCTTGCCTTAGCCAATTCAGAGAAGTTTTCGAGAAATTGTGTATCTAGCTAGGAAACCTAAACCCCCTGATATGCTCAATAGATATGCTTTTGTCAATGTAACATTTAATAAGCTTTTGTCAATGTAACAATCTTTATAATATTTTTATATTATTTAGATAATAGTCCCTCAAGTCTTCAATAATTCCAAATTCTCAAAATTGCTCAATTAATTTCTCAAATCCTAAAGGTATTGCAATTTGTTCCATTGATAACCAAAATATCCCTCATTTATTTTTTTCTGGACACATGGCTTTGGGGGATAACATAAACAAAGGGGTTTTTTGGTTATTTAAGACCAAATTGTAAGACCCCTAAGTCTTGAGAGACTAAGGGGTTGTTTGATTGCAATGTATTTGAGAGGAAATAAGATAAAGTAAAGCTTTTATGGGGTTCAATATCAGCTTTACCTTCTTTATCTTGTTTGGTTCATAAAAACAACCCTATTTTGCTGAGATGGCACTCAAAACCATCTCACTAGCAAAGAGAAAGAAATTGGGGAGGAAAGCATGTGCTTGTCAGGCTGAGGTAAACGACCCAATTCCAAATGTTATCATAACTACTCTCAATTACCAAAAACATCCAAACAGCCCCTAACATAGAGTTATTGAAAATTGAGGTATTAATATCTAAATAACCCAATTTTTTTTTCTAGAGAGGGTGAATTTTTTTGGGTTAATTTCACTTAACACCCTTGAACTTCGGGAGTGTTGCACATAATCTCCCTAAACTTTGTTGATCTCACATACTTTAAACTTTGAGGTGTCTCACAAAAACTCTCTTGAACTTTGAACTTTTCTCATTGGATCCCCTTTCTTGAATTTTACAAGCAAAACAACCCCTCTCTTGAATTTTGAATTTTTTTTCCTATTAATGAAATTTTAGTTATTTACAAATGGGGTTGATGAGAAAATTTCAAAGTTTATGTGGGTTTTGTCAGACACTCCAAAGTTTAGCGTGGTTATGTGAGATAAACAAGTACAGTGAGGTTCTGTGCAACAACCCCATAATTTAGGGGGGTTATGTGAAATTAACCAAATTTTTTAGGCATAAAATATTAACGTCCAAAAACACTCAACTCTGCACCAAGAAAAGTATCCGAAGGTAATATTGGCATCGATGAACTGAAAGAGCTAGCAATGGGAAGAGGAGGAGCAGGAACAGTGGAAATAGCAGAAAATATTCCTCTGCTCAGAAATCATAAAAAAGAATCAGATGGGGATCACATCAAGAGAACTGGTGAGCACCTACTTTTCTCCAAATTTGTTGATTAACGGCTATTCTTAATTGGTTTTTTTTCTACAGGAGTTCTAGACTTGAATGTCCACATGCAATCAAACCCATATTATGTCCTAATTAGTTGCACACGATTTTCATAAGAGAAAGTATGTCAGTTTTTTCCAGAAAATATTAATTTTTACAACTATATTCTTAATTCATCAAATACAAGGCCTCTGAGGAGGGAAATCATGTCACTTCTTGATTTCTAAGGTTTTTTCCTCCTCTTTATGCCCTCTAAATATACTTTTAGATTCAAAACTTCATAAATTATGGCTATAAGCTTTTATTAAGATTTATTGTGAAATATTCTCTCCCTATAAGAAAGTTATTCAATTCATTCAAAAGTTTCGTTATTTATTCGATGGTTAAAGCTACCTAAAAATAGGAATATGGATAAAGTACATAGATTTAAAGTTATTTCACTGTTGGGTCCAATATGCAGATGAGTAATCCGAGAGACATTTGCAAGTTCTTAAATTATATTTGAGAGTATATATTGCAAAAACACCATTTTGGAATTATTTGACAAAATATCAAGGGTCATTGCAGATACATCCCCTGTATGTTGTCGTAGCAATTTATAACCCCTAATTTTTTTTTATTAGTGCTTACGCCCTTTGAATTTCAGATGATATTACTATTTTTGCCCTCTATTTAGAGGGCAATTTAGTTTTCTTTCCTAGTTAAATTCGAGCATAAAAGATAATTTATCATCATGTGATTCTCATGTGATACTTCACCCTTCTTTGGATATGATTTTGTTTAGGGTTCATGGAAACAAAATCCAGTGAACCCTCTATAAGAAATCTTCGGAACAAGCATATCACAACAAATGTCCCAACACATATTTTATAGTTGGCGATCGTATTGATACAATAGTTTGACTGGACTGTTACAATATTGGTGATTATACTTATACATTATACTGATTGCACTAACAATGATTGCACCGATAATGTATACCGATGCACTGAGTTAGAATTGTTATGGAGGCACATGCATATATGATTTTCTATAGGGAGCTCTCTATAGGATATTTCTCCCGAGTTCGGAGGATGTATACGCTAAAGATATTATATAGGGGACATAAATAGCTACACTCTAATAGTACAAATGTTTATGCAATTAAACCCAAATTATCAGGCCAAAATAACGAAACCTCACTTATTTATTGCTTATTTCCTTTGGCAGGAACTGTGTATACTGCCGTTGCTCACATTATAACGGCAGTGATAGGATCAGGAGTTCTATCATTAGCATGGAGTGTTGCTCAATTAGGTTGGATTGCAGGTCCTACTGCTATTCTCTTCTTTGCAGCAGTCACTTTAGTCAATACCAGATTGCTTGCTGATTGTTACAGATCCCCTGATCCTGAGCATGGCCACATCAGGAATTTATCATATATGAGCGCCGTGAAACAAACTTTAGGTGAGAAATTTTTAAGCTCTTATTTACTTATGTTTCTTTTGTTTTTCTTTTGATGCCGATATTTTCATGATTTTTTCCCCTTGATGTTTACGGCACGCATGTGGGATGTTATGTCAAACATTGTTGTCATTAATAATAAGAATAATATTTAAGACAGTTTACTTAATAATGCAATGCCGTGACCATCTTATCCATCAAATTTTCTTTTAGACTTACTAAACTAGATTTTGAAAAGTACAATACTCTTTAGGAGGATTTGAGACTATCACTGAATGAATCATATCTAAGATATACAACCAAGGTAAGCATCAATCATCAACCACGGTTAACATAAAATTATTACTTAAGCAACATGATAGGATTTCGGTGGAGAAGAGTTGCTTACTGACTTAACTTGATTGCGATGGGTTTATTAGTGAGGTCCAATTTGAATAATTGAGCTAACTCAATCAAAGTGTCCACCTCTTTGCACATCAATTGTGACACATCAAATGTCAAAATGCAAATAGCTTACGCATTCATGATGTAGATATTTTTGGTTTGATTGGTTTTCGTTTTATATTTTGACAGAAATATAACCATTCAATAACTTATTTCTTATATTTTTTTTCTTCCTAATGTTTGTAGGTGAGAAGAGTCTGTGGTTTTGTGCATTCTTCCAGCATACCAACTTGTATGGTGTTGGGATAGCTTATACTGTCACGGCTGCCACTAGCATGAGGTATACTTGGACATATACAATAACTTCTCAACTTTCACTTATTTCCTTTTTTCTAACAAAAGGGTACATCTTACAACACAATCACGAACTTGGAGATCTTGCACAAAACTACCCTAAACTTTACTGTCCAGCGTAAAACCGAAAATTGTTAGATTTAAATCTAATTAAATCTATTTGTGGGCACATATGTTAAATTAATGTGTAAATCTATCACTTAAGGAAATCCACTAAAAGTGATCAATTAAGTTGGGTTATCGGTATTTATATATTGTCATGGGCTAAATGTGCGATATCAGTTGTAATTACAATTTGATGAGGGCCAAATTGTAAAAGTGCAACACCTATATATATGGGGTTATGGTCCTAATCTAGGGTTAACACAAGAATTCTCATCTCTTTTACCCCATCTAAAAAGATCTAAGGAAGAGAAGAACCCCAAGATTAGAAGATCCATCAATCCACACAAGATCCAAATCATGGATTCGAATTATTGCTTCGCTTTAGTTTTTATCAATCTCTTTGAGGTAATCAAGTCTTGTTAAAGATCTTACAAAAATATCTCTACTGGTTGAATCCTGCAGGAAGCCAGACTAACTTAAAGACACAACTAATTAATTGCTGTGGACGCCTTCTATTTGATCATTTCCTGGAAGAAAGAAAAATTATTATAGATACTGTTAGAGTTAGGTAATTTCTGAACTAAAAAACTTAGAAATTCAAAAATAGTTCTTGCTCACTCCATTGTGTTTTGTTCACATATGTAGATTCTATGACTTACACTGATAAACAGAAGATATACTCCATTCTTCAATTCTCTTAGCATGCATTCACTGATATATCTGGTACCATCTCTAGTTACGGTTGGTTTCGAGGTAAATGCATACTCATTATGCAATCCCTCGTATATAATTTGGGATTTTTCGATATTAGCCCCTTGAATCTTCATATTTTGAAATTAGTCCCTCAAATCATCGAAATTGTTATTAGATCGCCAGTTGTTAAGTCATTCTGAAGTTAGTTTCTCAAATCCTTGAAATTGCTATTACGTCTTCCAATTCTCATAGGTCGTTTCAAATTAGTCTTTCCAATTGCTACTTCTAATCATGATTGGAGGGACTAACTTCAAAATAACTTAAGAATTGGAGGATCTAATAGCAAGACTTGAGGGACTAATATAAAAATATGAGAGATCTAGGGACTGGTACCAAAAAATACCCATATAATTTCCAGGGTGAAGTTGATAACCCCCATATACAGTTAATTATTTGTGATCTATCCTATTTTTTAGTTTATTTAAACAAATTACAATCAAGAAACAAATCATACGAAAATACTTCTCTTTCTTCTTATGAATGCAGGGCGATATGGCAATCAGACTGCTATCACAAAGAAGGGCACGACGCTCCATGTTCATACGAAATTACTTCTTTCATGTTGTTGTTCGGCGTTTCTCAGATAATTTTATCTCAGATACCAGATTTTCATGATATGACATGGTTGTCCGTTGTGGCTGCACTCATGTCCTTCTGTTACTCATTCATCGGATGCGGCCTCGGCCTTGCCAAAGTACTAGGTGACTACAGTTTCATGTTTTATTATTATTGCAATAGGAGGTTGTTCTTGTGTAGCAGGTATTTTGGAGGACCAAATCTGGGAAACAATATTCTTAGCTATCTGCTAATATTCATGACCGAGGAAGTTCTTTTTAGACTAATTTTAGCTTGATTTCGTGGGTACATATACTATTGTATGCGACCAACTACTAAACATTTTTAGCTCGGAAACAAGAAGAAATTGATAAGATCAACCAAAAAAACACAAAACATGCACACATGTTTATATATTACAGTGAAAAGAGAGAAGATGATTCTGGAGTTAGATAAATCCCAATAAGGGAAAATAAAACTAATAAACAATATGGCGGACAAATTGATAAAATATTTGAATGTTGTTGAAATTTTGGTTTGCAGTGAATGGAACGATAAAAGGAGGAATTAGAGGGGTTACTACTCCCTCCACAGCTCAGAAAGTATGGAAGATCTCTCAAGGACTTGGAGACATAGTATTTGCTTTTCCGTATTCGGTACTTCTACTAGAAATAGAGGTGGATATTGCTTATAGATTTTCAATTGTCTATTTATTGGAGGCTAAGTTTCAAACCTAATGAGGGTGTTTGCACAAAACCTCCATGAACTTTGTAAATCAGAGAAAAAAAATCATAAAATTTTAAAATTATAATAACGTTCAACCTTTGGAAAATCTCATAAATGAAGTTAACATGTAAAGTAAAAAGTCTAAAACCATGACTTGGTTATCGTGTTAGGTTCTCCCACGTGAATGTTCTCCTTCATTCACATTTTTCATCAGAAATTTCGATTTGTCATAATTCAAACTTGTTACTCTACCCTGTTAACATCATTTATGGGATTTACCAATAGGGCATGGGGTTTAGTAGAATTTAGAAAGTTCAGAGGGAACTGAATCTTTGTAAATTTTCCATCCGTCACAAATCCTTAATCACGAGGGAACTGAATCTTTGTAAAACATTTTTTTGAGAGTGAAGAACACTTTGAAATCACCGCCACCGGAGAACAAGACCATGAACAAAGCGTCAAGGATCGCCATTTTCATCATCACAGCGTTCTATCTCTGTTGTGGGTGTTTAGGCTATGCTGCCTTTGGAAATGATACACCGGGAAATCTTCTAACTGGATTTGGCTTCTATGAACCTTACTGGCTCATTGATTTTGCCAATGCTTGTATTATTATTCACCTACTTGGAGGGTATCAGGTGAATTTTGATCTTTATACACTTTCTGAATATTTGATAAATGATATTTATTCAAAATACTAAAAAGACTATTCTTATGGTTTATTAGATGTACTGCCAGCCAATTTACGCTTTGATCGACAGATGGCTTTCGAAGACATTCCCCAATAACGGATTTGCGAACAAATTCTATGTTATCGAAATCCCACTCTTACCAAGTTACAGAATGAATCTACTGAGATTATGCTACAGAACTCTCTATGTCACCTCAACAACAGCAATTGCAATGTTGTTTCCATACTTCAATCAGGTGTTGGGAGTTCTTGGTGCCTTCAATTTCTGGCCCATTGTAATTTATTTCCCAGTGCAGATGTATTTTGTGCAGAGGAAGTTAAATCTTGGACAAGGAAATGGGTTTTGCTTCAGATGTTTAGCTTTGGATGCTTGATTGTTAGTGTGTTTGCTTTTGTTGGATCAGTTCAAGGACTTCTTAGTGAGAAGTTGCGTTAGTATTCATAGTTTGTCAAATCCTTTGACACTTGTAAAAAAAAAACTGTCTATAGGTATTTACTGTGAAGGATATGCTATAGTTTCTGAAGTAATTCATATTGTTCAGGTAATTTAATTTGTGGCAAACCTGCAAGTTGCTTCCAGAAATGTGTAGTATATCGTTGTTTTGAACTTACTAGTCCTCTAGTTTTCCTCTCACAGAAAGACTCTCCAAGTGATTTTTTTTATTATTATTACTATTTCACCCTTAAAGGTCTATTTGTCAAAAATAAATTTCTCTTTCTTCGAGGATAAAAGTGTCAAAACAATTTCACTCAGGGGTCTACCTGCAAAAAATAAACTAGAAGGGTAGTAAGTTCAAAACAGCGATACTATAAAGGGTCTATCCGCAATTAACCCAAGATATCCCTTAAATAAATCCGACCGTTACCCTATCCCAACTAAAAAAAATCCCCCAAAATCCGACCGTTACAACTCCCCCCTCGCCCCCTCAAATCTCTCTCCCCCAAAATCCCTCCCTTTCTCACTTTGAACTTCCCCTTTCCATTTCTTGATCTTCTTCAATCTTGAATTCTTCACCCTCTACAGCTCCAATGGCCGAAACAGCCGAAACCCACGTCGTCGTCGAGATCCCCGTCGACGCCGAAACCAGCGAGCCCAACGAGGCCCAAACCCTGATTACAGCCCACCCACTAACGGAGATCTCCTTGAGCTCAGGCCACCTCCTCCTCCTCAAGCTCTTCAACCACCAGCAATCCCAAATCACCCACAAAATCTCCCTCAAAGAAACCCAACTTGATAACTTGAAGCGCGAGGCATTTTACCTCTCCTCCCTCCTCTTCGCATTCCACGGCATTTTCTTTACCCTCATCTTCACCTCCTCCCTTAACCAGGTGCAGCACAAGGCCTGTAAGAACTGGTGGGTCCCGTGTTGCTTGTCGGTGACGACGTCGGTGGCGGTGATTTTGGTGGTGCAGGTTAAGGTGTGGGGGTATTGGAACGCGGCGAGGGGGCTGGAGGAAAAGAGGAGGGAGGGGAGGGGGCTGGAGAGAATTGTGATGGAGCTGAGGATGAAGGGAATGGGGTTTGATCTGTCGAGTGAGCCGCAGGCGAAGAGGAGGGTAAAGTGTTCCAGCGGGGAGTTGATTGGGTGGAGGCTGGTGAAGGAGAATTGGGTAGGGGTTTGCCTTCTTGGGTTTGCTGGGATTGTTGCTGCTGCTTGCAAGTTTGTGCTCTGTAATTGAGAGAGAGAGAGAGAGAGAGCAGTATGTCTTGGATTTGTTGATATTTTGTTAATTTGTTAAATAAAAATAAGGTTCTGATTCTTGGTTGCATACATTGGGAGTGGTTTGATTATGACAGATTTTGTATCATATCAGTGTTTTGTCATTAGTTGTACAGAAACTAGAGTAAGAGGAAGTGAAGAAAATCTATAGTTCTTTATAGGCGAGATACATATGCTACAAGGGTTATTTGCACATATACCCATGTAGTTTCATTGTTGCGGATAAACTCCTCGATTAAACTTGTTTGACTCTTTTACCCTTGGTAAAATTTATACAAATATTGCCCCAGAGTGAAATTATTGAGTCTATCTAAGAGTAAAAAAGTCATGAGAACCGGGAGCACGAATTAGCGTCATATGACCTGATCAAACATAGCAACAACAAATACAACACTGGAAAATCTTCAAAGAAATGAAAAACAAGGTACAGTAGTAGACCATAATGAGTTATTTCCACCATCCTAAAACTCAGATAGGATCTAAATTCTAAACACACCTGCACCTGGACCAGCTCCAGGTGAGTACAATTTCTCACAGTTTATACAGCAACACAAGTATCCTTCCATACAAACTCTCACAATACTTAAAAACATAACACCCACAATAGCCAAACTCCACAAGACATGAATCTTTACCCACTGGCCATGTTCCCTATAGGATGGTAAACACACTTCAGACTGTTATCTAGCTAAGGACCCTTCTTGGTGCCCGGTGCCTCGCTGGAAATTAGGGAATCGGCTTTCTTGGGAATCCCCGAATAGAACCGTAGTACTCAAAGAAGCTATCGAGTTGAGTTACCCTCGGGTCTTGGCTCTCTTCATACTGAGGGTATCATTGAAGGGAGATACCGAGCCAGAAATGTGTGACCCTTCATCACGAAGCGTGCCATTGAGCAAAGCTAGCTCTCTCAGCTGCTGCTTTTTGAAGAAATCCTGTGATTCGTCCTGTAAAGAAAGGAACGAGGAAGGATATTATGAATTGTGTTCGGTAGGATTTCAAGGAAAAATGAATGCTTGGCGAATTTCCGAGAAGATAGTAATACCACAGGCTTGAGCAAATCTTCCAAGATCTCACGAGCTTGCATCAGACGGGTATCGATAATATCAACTGGCAACTCTGCCTCTACTAAAATGTGAAGAGGCTCATCCAAGTGCTCATATCCTGGTTTCCCCCTCATCATATCCTCCTGTAACGGATAGAAGTATTAGCACTATATAGCATGTACTATATTTCTTTTTAAGCCGTTTCTAAATATCTGGAACCAAAATTTGAATAAAATTTGTTTCATTTCTTAGTTTATCATTAGGGCGAAAGTTACCCTAGTTGGATCCTTGATGCTGCCACGACCTCTAATAAGGACGCGACAGTCAGTATTTGCTTCAACTCGTTTAAGAGAGTTCCCTCTAGGACCCAAGAGCCGACCAACAAAGTTGAACTGCATAGGCCACTTAAAAGAGAATTTATCATCTTGCAAAATAAATTGAAAATGAAACTTAATAAGAATGTTACGTACAGTAGGGTACTTGTCTACAGGAATATCAACCCTCATGGTTTTCTTGACAACAAGACTGGAGGAGCTTCCGTGAGAACCAAGCCAACTATTCGCTGATGAATGTTGCAACAGTCCCAACCTCTGCATGACAATTTTGAGTCATTAAACAAAGATAATTTGAATCAATCTGGAGAATGCACAAAATAACCCATATAATCATATCCATCTGAAGAGTGCACAAAATAACCCATATAATCAAGGGTTAACTGCGGATAGACCCCCTGTAGTATCGCTGTTTTGAACTTACTACCCTTCTAGTTTTGTTGTTGCAGATAGACCCCTGAATGAAATGTTTTTGACTAAGGTGGCCTATTTTTCAAAACACCATTTCATCTTTCTTTGATTGTAGAAGAGTAATAAATAATAATAATAATAATAATAAATGCACTCAGGGGGTCTATCTGCAACAATAGAACTAGAGGGGTAGTAAGTTGAAAACAGCGAAACTGTAGGGGGTCTATCCGCAATAACCCTATAATCAAATATACAATTAAGCAAAGTAATCAGACTGAACAGATCCATAGGATTTCTAAACACAATATTCAAAACATACTTGATATAAAAGTTAATATTAATATCAAAATCAGAATAACCATGCAGTCCAAGACTATGGAAGGGGGAAAACTAAGTTAATCAATAAACTATTAGAAATTTTACATACAGCTAATAAAATAGGATGGGCTCTAGCATTACTGCAATGGAAAAAAAAGGTTGGTCCCAAATACATGTGTTAGTCATTTATAGGGGTTCAACAAAGGCCAAGGTTCATGATATACACCAGATTCTTGAAGATCCTAGCAGAAAAAATGACAAAAAGGTAATTAGAGACCAGCCGCACCTTCATAGTTAATAGAACAGTTCCAGCAAGAAAGTAGCCACTCATATATTACCAAAAGAAAGACTGAGATTAGAACAAATAAGAGGAAAGGGCTACTTCCATTATAAGTCAAATACATTTACTGCACAGTAATTAGCCATTTACTCTACAGAGAGCCTGATACTAAAGAGCTAGTTAGAGCAAAGAATTCAAGGCCAGACCTCGATAGTCAAAAGTTAGCATGAAGTGTAAACAAGAAATGTCAGTGCAAATTCTTAGCAGTAAGTTAACACGTGTTAGAATGAACCTAACCAGAACACTTCAGGAACCCTTCTTCGAGCAGTAAAATTTAGATGTAAATAGAAGTTATGTTAATGGTTAGTATCCATACTTCTGATTGAAATGCTGATGCCCACCCACTCATATCAGCAGCTGCTCCATTCGAAAATAATCCACCAGTAGTCAGGGGGCTACCATGTTCAAACCCACTTTGCTGGTCTAAAAGAGATGCATTCCCCAATAGTGTAGTTACACGCAAAATTTCTGCTCCAAAATGTCAATTTCAAGCATAAAAGACGTACCAGTTAGCATTTGTTAGAAATTAGTTAGCAGTCAGCAGTAAACTGGAAGACGGTGGTTACTTAAACAGTTGAGTTAATAGTCAGAATCAAAATCAACCAGCTGTTGATTAGTACACTTTCTAGGTAGAATAACATAAAGTATAATCACTTGACTTTGATGCAAATTACACTAAATATTAATATGTGACATACTAACAATAAAAAGCATAAATGAGAAAAATAATAACAAGCATAAATGAGAAAAATAATACACCCATGGTTATATAAATCAATCGTCATAATGAGAAAAGGCACAAGTACACCACAGCAAAATACAACGCTGATAATTGTATAGACCAATGTAGAAGGGCATACCCATCACTATATTGCAAGCTAGAAGAATGTTTAAAATTCTAGGGTCCTGATATTTATATGCTCACATTAAATGATGGTGTATCAAGAGCTATTTATAAGCCCAAGAACCTAGTGACTCTTCTAATAAATGGATGATTCTGAGACTTCATTGATTTAGATGTGAATGTTTACTACAAAAAAGGATAGAAAATACAAGATGAAGACCAGTAAGAACCCTCTTTCTTTGGGAGTCATCAACAGAAGAGTAATATTCTCCATTGAAGAACAAAAAATCTCATCTCTGACAGAAATAGACAATGTTGTTCAAGCTGAGATAACAAACAGAAGGGAAAAACTGCATTCCCTTGGTTTACTTGTCGTAAGGTTCCATCCTTTGTAAGCAATATCTGCCCCAGATCTTACTTTGCTAAAGAGCATGAAGATGCAGATGAAACAGTGAATCCACCCCTAGCAAGAAACATAGTCTGAAAAAAATATCCTTAGCAACTCGAAAATGCTACATATGACTATTTTCATCATTCTTTTAGTATAATTCGTAGACACACATCTACAGTCTCATATTCTGATACAGATACAAGTTCCCGGCACTGCAATTTCACAAACATACAGCTACGCTTATGAATTTATGTATTTGAATCAAACATGTGCACTAATTGTTATATATATATATATATATATATATATATATATATATATATATATATATATATAGAGTAAAGCTCCTATAAACTTAAGTGGATAGGAGCCCTTGTCCACTAACTTTTTAACTATTGATTTTGCATTGAGATTTGTGCTAGCATGTAATGCACAAATCTCAAAGATAGCATTGATGTGTAGCACAAATCTCAAAGCATAATGAATGGATAAAAAGTTTGGTGGACAAGTGTTCTATCCACTTAAGTTTATAGGAGCTTTACTCTCTCTCTCTCTCTCTCTCTCTCTCTCTATATATATATATATATATATATATATATATATATATATATAGTAAAGCTCTATAAACTTAAGTGGATAGGAGCTCTTTATCCACCAACTTTTTATCCATTGATCTTGCCTTGAGATCCGTGAAATCAAGATGCACACAAATCTCAAAGTGGGCTTTATATCTTTCACGGATCCCAAGGCAACATCAATGGATAGAAAAGTTGGTGGATGACTATTCCCTATCAACTTAAGTTTATAGGAGTCTTGCTCTCTCTCTCTCTCTCTCTATATATATATATATATATATATATATATATATATATATATATATATATATATATATATATATATATATATATATATATATATATATATATATATATATAGCAAATCTCCTAGGGAATAGTCATACACCAACTTTTCTATCCATTGATGTTGCATTGGGATCCATGAAAGATATGAAGCCCATTTTGAGATTTGTGCATCTCTTGATGGCACAAATCTAAAGGCAACATCAATGGATAGAAAAGTTGGTGGATGACTATTCCCTATCAACTTAAGTTTATAGGAGATTTGCTATATATATATATATATATATATATATATATATATATATATATATATATATATATAGAGTAAAGCTCCTATAAACTTAAGTGGATAGGAGCCCTTGTCCACTAACTTTTTAACTATTGATTTTGCATTGAGATTTGTGCTAGCATGTAATGCACAAATCTCAAAGATAGCATTGATGTGTAGCACAAATCTCAAAGCATAATGAATGGATAAAAAGTTTGGTGGACAAGTGTTCTATCCACTTAAGTTTATAGGAGCTTTACTCTCTCTCTCTCTCTCTCTCTCTCTCTCTATATATATATATATATATATATATATATATATATATATATAGTAAAGCTCTATAAACTTAAGTGGATAGGAGCTCTTTATCCACCAACTTTTTATCCATTGATCTTGCCTTGAGATCCGTGAAATCAAGATGCACACAAATCTCAAAGTGGGCTTTATATCTTTCACGGATCCCAAGGCAACATCAATGGATAGAAAAGTTGGTGGATGACTATTCCCTATCAACTTAAGTTTATAGGAGTCTTGCTCTCTCTCTCTCTCTCTCTATATATATATATATATATATATATATATATATATATATATATATATATATATATATATATATATATATATATATATATATATATATATATATATATAGCAAATCTCCTAGGGAATAGTCATACACCAACTTTTCTATCCATTGATGTTGCATTGGGATCCATGAAAGATATGAAGCCCATTTTGAGATTTGTGCATCTCTTGATGGCACAAATCTAAAGGCAACATCAATGGATAAAAAGGTTGGTGTATACTATTCTCTATAAACTTAAGTTTATAGGAGATTTGCTATATATATATATATATATATATATATATATATATATATATATATATATATATATATAGTAAAGCTCCTATAAACTTAAGTGGATAGGAGCTCTTTATCCACCAACTTTTTATCCATTGATTTTGCATTGAGATTTGTGCTAGCATGTAATAAAAATAAATGCACAAATCTCAAAGATAGCTTTGATGTGTAGCACAAATCTCAAAGCATAATGAAGAGATAAAAGTTTGGTGGACAAGTGCTCTATCCACTTAAGTTTATAGGAGCTTTACTCTATATATAGAGTAAAGCTCCTATAAACTTAAGTGGATAGGAGCTCTTTATCCACCAACTTTTTATCCATTGATTTTGCATTGAGATTTGTACTAGCATGTAATAAAAATAAATGCACAAATCTCAAAGATAGCTTTGATGTGTAGCACAAATCTCAAAGCATAATGAAGAGATAAAAAGTTTGGTGGACAAGTGCTCCTATTAAAAAGAGGTATAACATGCTCATCTTTTACATATTTTACGGTAAATAATAGTTTTCGCTAGGTAGGGTTGGAACATGACATGAACACCTAAAACTAAACAATACCTTAGCTGTGTCTTTACTAATTAGTTCATCTTTTAAGCCTTGATGTAAACTGAGCAATTATTTTAGAACAGTATTGCCTTTGCAAAAGATAGAATCCAAATGGAGTCGACCAAAAGAAACACCATCAGGACTGCCTTTTAACAAATTTTACAAAGACATGTTCATAGTTGCACATTCTCATATCAAGATACCGTGGCTAATTGTCTTTGTTCTATCCAAAGTGCATATTTTTAACTCACGGGGAAAGAGCTCAAAATGATGAACAAGTGAAAAATAAAAATAAAAATTGACCATTGCCATAAACTAATCCAAAGCTCACCCTGGTTCAACAAGCGATAACAGTGCGGAAGCACCGGCATAAAGGGTCCAAGCTTGTGACGCTCTGCCAATAACTCAGAGAGATACCTGCAAATGAATTCCCCCTTATCTTCTTAGTATACGAAACTTTTAAGGAAAAAAATGCTTAAATAAAAATTTGACGAGCTAAAAACATGTCTAGAATACTAATTCACATATTCAAATGCTCATTAATAAATACAACCCATTAATCGACGGTGAGAATACTAATTCACATATTCAAATGCCCATTAATAAATATAACTTAATCGACAATGAGAATCTGTAGACAACAAACAATGGGTAAGACATGAAGAACAAAAAGAAAAAGAAATCATCTCTCTGCTTATATCATATATCAGACTCCTGAGACACATACAACCTTGTTCCGTCCACTCAAAATAACTAACAACAGAAATGTTTATAGAATGAAAATAAGTTACGGCTACATATTAGTGTCTACAAAAACAACAAAGCCTTTATCCCAAATTTTTGGGGTTGGCGACATGAATCCTATTCTTCAATTCATTTCTATACTGGGTCATGTTCTCCGTTAAGTTAAATATTATCATTTGTTTCTCAATTATTCTTCTAACAAAAAAGTTCTTTTAGGCTTAACTCTAGAACTCTTTGCCCCCATTAACTATCATGAGCAACCCATCTAAACATTAGTAGTCTCAAACCTTGAAAACAATAACAATAAAGGTGAGCTGAATTCAGATAACTCCACCAATAAATAGTTCAATCCTAAATTAACCCTTAAACAGAGCATAATACAGATCTCAAAATCAAGCATAAGCAAAAGACCAAGAAAACTCTCAGAATCTATTAACACTCTGTAACTACCCTTCATCCACCCAGTTGCAAAAAACCCATCAATAGTTTCATCCAACGTTTTAAGATCTTGTACAAATAAGTAGCACCAAATTCACAAAAAAAGTATAAAACCCTGAAATAAGCTCAAATTTCAAAGACCCATCACAGTAAATCCGAAAAAATCTGCAACCCATATCAAGATCGGGTACTAGAGATCGACCCGTGAATCGAAAAAGGGTAAAATGCTAACTTTTCTTGATCAGCGAGGCTGAGGTTGGTGGGGTTTCGGATCCCAGAGATGTGAGGGGAGTGAGGAGCAGTTGAAGGAGAAGGAGAATAGGCCATGTATCTGCCCGCAGACATGGCTGCGGCTTTTGGAGAGATCGCAGAGATGCCCTAAAAAGAGAGGAGAGAGAGATTGGAGGAGGAGAGAATTGAGAAGGCATTTATATTAATGGGGGAAGGTAAGAAGAAGGTAGAGAGCCACAGAGAACAGTGATAGACCTTTCACAGTTCACTCCATGGGGGGTAAATATTCAAAGGATTTTAAGTTTTCATTTTTATACTTTTTCTTTTTTGGAAATTTTAAGATACTTTTCTCATATTGTACATAAAAAAGATATTTTCTCATATTGAACCTTAGTAAGTTTTCTTGTTTATGATGTACATCCCTAAATTCATTAAGTTGTTAGATAACACCCTCATTCGCAACAAATATGAAAATTTGGAAGCGCGATTTATAAATATAATGATTAGGAGTCTAAAATGTCTTAAAACTGCCCGCATGCGAGAGGTGTGTGCTAAACCTTACATGGATCAAACATGGAGGATATTGGTAAATACTATTTTTCTCATATTAGACTTTAAATTCTATTCTATTTTTATATTAGGCTCAGAATCTTCTTGTTTGTAAGATATGTTCCTAAATTCATTGAGTTGTAAAATAAGACTCTCATTCCAAATAAATGTTAAAATCTGGGAGCGCAATTTTGTGAATATAATGATCTGAAGGTGTAAAATAAAATAGAATAGAACTTAGGGTCTAATATGAGAATAAATTATAAAATAATGATCTGAAAGACATGTTCTTCTTTTATCAAACATTACGTACAATGTCGAATCATAGATGATTTTAAGACACTTGTACGGTTAGTTTAGTTTAGCAAAATATATCATAAACTTATTACTAATTACCATCCAAACATATCCTTACCATGAATATAATCACATTTTTCCTTAATCTAGCACATAAAAATGTTTGCGGAAAGTTTTTTTCTAAAATGATTAAAATGAAAAAATTTAACTAGTTTGCTCCTACAAATTATAAAAGTTAACTCTTTGTATTCCTGAATATCAAAATATAGTAGTCAAATTTTCATGTATATCACATGATACAAAGGAAATAAGTTGTTGCTTAGAAATATATAAGCAAGTATATGGCAAAAACCTTTTTTTCTGATTGGTGGGAGCACAAGTAATTATAGCTGTGGTTCACTCACTTTTGCTTTTGTATTATTAGCGTAACTACTAGTGAGTTTGGTTTTATAATCTTCGTCAAGCAATGTCTCGTTAACATGATCATAAGCAATGTACACACGAACAATAAAAAAAGTAGGAGTAATATCGATAATGGTTGTGGTTTTATAATGAGGGTTAATTGTGCATATACCCATGTAGATTCATGTGTGGCGAGGAGACCCGCTTGTAGTATCGGCCCAAGTGTAAATACATCCTTAGTGAAAATTTTCGACTTTTTTGAAAGTAAAAAAATAGCAATTGGCTATCTATCCTCGTGAATAGAACTATAAGGGATCTATCCGTCTCCTTAAATATTTTTAATGGTTTTAAGAGTAAAAAATTTCGCAATTGGGTGATACTACCAGGGGCCTATTTGCAATTAACTCATTAACTCGTAAATGATAAAGTATTTGTAAAGAACAGGCAATTTCATGTTTTATCAGCATTTGGTTGTGACAATCCACTCATAATCAAAGACTTAAAAGCTAATGCAGTTCTGCACAATATGCTTTCTGTTATCTTTTTTAAGGGCTCAGGAATCAATATCGCATGATAAATACAGAACTTTACCCACTCTTATTGAAATTAAACTCCTCTATCCTCTGCTTCTTTGTTCAGCTCTTTCTTTTTTTTTTAATTAACTATTGGCTGGTCGTAAAATGTTAGGAAAATTAAGGTTTTAAGATATTTACCTATAGAAAATTTCAATAGTGGATACACATGTATAACTGAGACATTTTCTATTACTTAGCAAAAGATCAGTTCTAATTTCTCCCACGACATGGCTTAAACAAGCCTTGGCTATTGTTCGGAATTGAAACTCCTACAAGCGAGAGAAAAAACAAGAAAGACAGATAACAATCACAAAAATAGGGATTTTATATGGTTTGGCAATGCAAGAGAGAACGTCCATATATATAGAAAGAGATTAGGGTTACAGACTATATATAAGCTCCCGAACCCCGAAAGTCAACGCGGAGTTCGATCTGCAGATCAGGGGGTATGCCTGCATGGCTGCATCTTCCTATCAGAAACCGCAACTCCAACAGGCTATTTCATGACCCATTCTCTGATAGTAGTCTGAACTCAGTTCTAGTCCTTTATGTAAGATGTAACATAGTTTCAAACCAACCCAAGAAAAAAATAAAAGGTAAAGTTGATGGAGAACCAGAGTCCCCCTTTGTCTCAATCATGCAGCCTGTGATTGAAATAGAAAACATTTCTTTAGATTCCATGTGATACATGACCCCAAGATTCCTGCATCATTCCACGCAATTTTAGCTCCTGGGGCCTTCTAGTAGACTAATAAATAATTTCAATGATACATGTCAACCTCCCAAATCCAAGGAGATTGATTGAACACCAAGAATACAAACAAAAAACTATTAATGTAGGAGAATAGTAGGTGTGAATCACTTAATTATTTGACATCTGGGTCATTGGGTAGATGATTAACGTAACATTTATGGCAGTGTTGTAGCAGATGAAAAGTAAACAAAAAGAAAAGGAAAACAAACACAAAAACACAAGACACTAGATTTAACACCATGATAAATATTCTACATCAAGAATTTCATAGTTCTTTCTTTTAATCAAAGAGATATAAGCATAACAAAAGATCGGGTAATTAGAGATTAAGACACTATTAACTGAACATTTTCACTTTGAAAAGTTCCTTTTCAATCTGAAGAGTTCTTATCAGAATGAGATTGCGTCGTTGTAGCGTGCTTTGAATTTTCTTCATAATGATGTAATTCAAGTTGTTTACAGTTTGTGAGAGTGTGTCAGTGTGACACATAAATGTAGATATTATTTAAGATCTAGAGGTATTTATGAATAGGACTTGGAATCTTTGATAATGGAGATTATTATTGGCATGATCGTCTAAATTAGTTCTACTAGTTGGTGAGTTTTGTTGGTCATGAGCTTTTCTGACAAAGACATATATTCATATATATACATACCTTTTTTTTCTGGAAAGATTCAGGAAAATAGTAACGACAGGTTGAGAGTCACTATCAAAATTACAACCTTGAATATTACAGAATTTCCCTCCTTTTCCGTACTTTTGAGCTTTCAAATTGAGAATCATTTCTTTTCTGAAAAAATAAATTTTCATCTACATGGGATATGTTAACTTAGTTATATTAGGAAGTTAAGTTCCAGATATTCATGTGAATTATAGATTATATGCATACATCTGTAGTTAGTTTACAGCATTACTCAAATATTTATATTAACTGCACTGTGTTACTCAAATATTTTTAATTAATTTAGTATATTACTCAAACATTTTATGTTGTATGCAGATATTTTCTAATTTCAGATTATGGAGCGAATAGTTTAATAGATCTGTATGCGATTAATACTTCTACAGCCAATACAGACACGAATGTTTTGTGCTCACTTCATTTATAACCCTATAAAAACATCTCAACAGTATTTGCTAACTACAAACAAATCATGCAAAAGAGATTGTTAGACAGCACAATTCGCTTTCGCATAAGTAAGCCATCACTCAATACTCCGCTTCAGTACTTAAGCTATCCTTGACTTCAAACTCAATACACTTTCTTCCGTATGGGAGATTACTGGATCAAATCTCTGCATCCCCTGGCCAAGAATTTTTCGAACTTAAAATGCAGCCAATTATTTGGATTCATTATACAAAGACTAATGACGGGCTGCATCTGTAGTACATCAAAGAGGTATCTAGAACTAAACAAGTCTCATAATCCATAAATCGACTAATTTATTGATGAACATCCTTTTGGTCCACCATTAATGCAATTAACTGAGACCAGTAGATACTTTGGATATTTTCTCCTATACAAGAAGGATAATACCAGCTAACCTACAACTTGCAATGCCTTTTTCAAGACATTAAAACTCTCCCTAGCATCTTTGTCTATTTGATATTTGTAATAAATTGGAGTTTTTCTAGGTTTTTCTTGCAATCTTTTTATCACTTCCAGCAAATTATTCAAACAATGCACTAGAGAAACATGAGTTCTTTAGGAGAACAAAAAACACCCTTTGTGTGCAAGTGACTGCTCAAGCAAATCTTCAAGTGTTATATAACAGTAAATGAAGCAAAACTCCCTTCAGCCAAGCATTTATTATTCTCTACACATATATGGAATTATGTACATACTTCGACAAAGTTAAAGAGAAGGTGTGCCCTTATATAGAGTTATCCAGAGATTTGCCCATCAAGAAGATCAAGCTACAGTAAGTTCCTTCACTAAAAGTATACTCTGTTTTGACCTTTTAAATTATAATCAGACCTAACAATCTGTTTGATTGGCAGTGTGTTGATTATCTACAAATCTCATGCTTGATAACTGTGAGATATGATGAATACAGTACTTGAAAAACTAGCGTATTGCCCTTTCTATGCGCACAAGGCAAAAGTTATAAAATCCTGCACAAACGTATTCAGATTATGTTCTTTGTTGCCAGCCACAGTTCTGACTTGGCTCAATCTATAAGAGACCGGTTTTCTCACAATAACACCCAGTGAGTGATATGGTAACAAGAACTAGAAGTTCTCTGCATCGTGCGAGTTACAGTCCACATAAGTACAAATGCTATCTCTGTACTTAGAGGTTTAGGAAAGAAAGCTATCAAGCATGTATCAAAAGCAACGAAGAAATTAAATCAGATGTCTAGAACTCATAGAAGCATGTCAAGTATACAAAGCATTGTTATGTATAAGCCCAAAGTGCATCTCACGCGGCTATGTCATAACGAAAAAGAAAAGAAAAACACACACACATCAACAGAAGTTCCCAAATCAAAATCACAAACACTGTTTTAAAAAGCCTTCGCCTAGTCCGCCTAGGCGTACGCCTAGGCCTAGGCGGTACCTAGGCCGCCTAGCTAGCGTCTAGCGCCTAGGCGATACCTAGACTGCTTACCTAGATTTTGAGTGTTTAGGGGAGCATTGTCTACTTACGTGGACTGCACCCTATAGGCCTTGATCGTGATTTTTTGTGTTGCAGCCTCAACGTCCTCCAACCTCCTTCAAACTTCTTTAACCTCCAAATATGAACACCTTCACTACCTCCTCGACCACCATTTAAATGAAGAAAGAAATCCGCCTAAACACTCGTCCGACACCTAAGCTTTCTATAACATTGACATTTACTATCAATTATTGTAATTAAAAAATAAAAAAAGAAAACCTCCTAGGCTCTAGATGTCGGGTCCAACGCCTAGGCCTCCTAGCGCTTTCTATAACCTTATTAGTTATTATTTTGGCTATTTAGTATTTAAGTATGCATGGTTTATTGTGGATCTAAGATTGCTATCTTTTTTTTTGGCAAATTTATATGAATTTAATACATGTTTTTATCAATTATTTAATTAAATAATTTAAAAAATAGCCAAATGCCTAGGCACCGCCTAAGCGTCTAGGCTCTAGGCGTTGGCTCAAACGTCTAGGCCACCTAGCACCTTCTGTAACATTGCATTTGACATCAGCACCGAACATAAAAATAGCTGAGGTGTACATTTACAATTTTATTTAACAGCTATCGCTGATTGCAGGAATATAAGAAGCATCATTCTGAGATGATTCATAATTGTTGGCTTTCTTTTCTTTATTGAGCTGATTTGCCTTAGAACTACCTACATATCAGTATTTGTTTCAAACTTTTTTGTTTCCAAAGTGGCAAAGGTCTTGGTGAGTAGTACATTATCCATTTATATTATTCATTAACTCATTCTTTATGTTGTAACGATGTTGATAAGTGTGATATTACCTATTAGCTTGCTGGCATCGATTTTTCAACCACCCATTTGCATATCATGAGATTAATATTCGTCAAAATCATTTTTATCTCATTATATTCTTCATGTTTACATATTCTTTGTATGACTACTAATTATTAATATCTTGGTTGATTGCTCAAAGCTACCAGTTGAGTTTCTATCCTCATTCATTACAAATGTGGCTTGCCTTGGAAACAATGCTTCCATTAAATATTTCTCTAATTCCCAATGATTTTAAGAGCATGTTTGGCTACTACTAATTTTTGAATACTTATAAGTTACTTCTTACTTATTCTCAAACTCCTAATAAGTATGTAAGAAAATAAGGAAGTCGTTTGGTAAACCCCTTAACTTATAAGGATAAATAATATAAGTAATAATGCTGGTAAACCAATAACTTATAAGGTTATGTAAAATGTCAAATGACTAAAAAGGACACATTGTTGTAACTTCATGTTATGACTAATTGAGATTAATTAATTAAATTCATATTAGTAAAATATTATTATTAATAAAATAATTAATTAATTAAAAATTATCTCATAATAAGAAATATATTTGATTAAAATATTTTTATATATTAAATTATTTATGATTATTAATTACTAATATTGTGATTAAGTAATTAATTTCATATTAATAAAATATTATTGGTAATAAAATAATTAACTAATTCAAAAAATTAGTTATCTAATAGTAAGAAATATATTTTATAAAAATATTTTTAAATAAATTATTTGTGATTATTAATTAGTAACATTAAGATTAATTAATTTCATACTAAAATAATGATAATAACAATTAATAAATTAATAAACTACTTAATTAATAATATTATCACTTTATAATAAGAAAATATTTAATTAAAATATATTTTATATATCAAATTATTTTTGGCCAAAATAACTAAATATGAGGGTATATGCCTTTTGGGCAAAATAAGTAAAGTTACTTATAAGTAGACTAAATTTAAGTTGAGGAATCCCAACTTATTTTTGCCTACTTATAAGTAACAAATAAGTAGAATAAGGTCTTATCAAAAATAAATAAATAAGTAGAATAAGTCATTTTTACCAAACAACACATTAGCTACTTATAAGTAAAAACTTACTTATAAGTAGAAATAAGGAGGTTGCCAAACATGCTTAAGTAAGTAGTATAATAATTCTTTCTTTAGTTTTCAATGATCATGAGAGTGTGTTTAGATTATCAAGTTCTATGAAAGTAGCCAACTGACACCATGTTAGCACAAATTATTACTTGCATGGACAAACAAATAGCAATGTCAGATGAGCTTAGACAACAAGAAGGAAGATTAATTCAACGCCTCAAAATTAATCAGTGGAATTTGGTAACTACATTTTGCTCCTAATGGCAAACACATTTATGAAATATTCACACAATAGGTTAAGAAATAATACCGGAAACTAAAATTTTGATAATATTTCTAACTTATAGTATAACTTTCAGGGTGAAGTACAAAACAATTGTCAAATCATCCTATTACATCAATATATAACCGTGCAACAACATTGTAATGTAGAGAAACTATCCCTTTCAAAATCTTAATGCTATTTCTCAATTTTGCAATTATTCCAACTCAAGTAAAGTCTCATGAGCATCCAGCATTCAACAAAACATATTATGAAATTAACTACATTTCATACTCATAAACATCAAGAGAGTAACAAAAACAAGTTATTAAAGAAGAAATCAAAAACAACTCACAATTGGAAATTTCACTGCGGCCCATAATAATACCCCATCGGATCACGTCCGGGGAGGTCATCGGGCCCACCGATCCCGACCCCAGCCTCATCCTTCCCCTCCTCCCTCGGCACGATGTCGACCAAGAAGTCGAAAACCTCCGTCCTCGTGATCGCCGCCGCGATGTCGTTCTTCTGCAGGGTCCTCCTCTTGTTCTCCTCGGCGTGGGCCCACCCTCGGTGGGTGATCTCAAGGATGAACATCTCGCACGCGCGCGCGAAGACGACGGGGGCCTCGGCGGCGATCATGCGCACGTCCTCGTCGGCCTTCATGATCTTCTTGATTCGGGCCAAGGGGAGGTTGTGGTTCTTGAAATCGGTGGTTTGCTCGATCTCTCGGTGCTGATCGGCCCAGAAGAGCTGGAGCTGTTGGGTTTGTTGCTGTTGTTGATGCTGCTGGTGTTGATGGTAGAGGTGGTTGTAGGGTAAGTAGGGTGTGCCTGCGGGGTATTGGACCGCTGCGGGGTTCATTGGAGGAGGAGGGGTTCCGTGGCCTTGAGGATCCATTTGGGATTGGATTGGGGATGAAATGGAGCGAACCCAGATGTCAAAATTTGATCTTTTGGCAGAAAATTAGAGAAAGATTGGATCTTTTTAGAGATTAGGTTGATGGAAGGGAGAAAGATCTATGGAGCTAAATGCATTTGGGGAAATGAGACCCGCATTGGGCGAAAAGCAAAAGGGAAAGGGGAAGGGAACATAAGGGGGTGTTTGGTTCCCACTTTTAAAAGCTTTTAAATCGCAATTTCAGAATAAAAATTTTTTATAATGGAGTTTTCATGTGTTTGGTTCACTCTAAATTTATTGAAAGATTTCCTAAAAAGATGAATAGTTGGAAAATAACTTCCTAAATTTTGAGAGGAAATCTCACTAAAACCGACAATACTATTAAAAAGTAATAACCAGACTTTTTACTTATTTTGAACCAAATAACTTTCTAGAAAAAGAAAACTGACATTTCTTAAAAGATAGGCCCATTTTCTTGTTTTGAACCAAACACAAGAAAAGGAAAACTTGTCCTTTTTAACTTCTCAATATTTTATTTGGGTGGAAAACATTTCCTATAAAAATGGGTGGAAAACATTTCCTATAGTTGAGTTTTCCATGAACCAAACACCCCCTAAGAGAACTCGTGGGTACTCGAGGAGTTATAAATAGAGAAGATCTTTTGGGCTTTTTGTACCTTTAAACTAAAAAATAAATAAGAAATATAAACTTTTTGGAGGATGTCCAAGAGGTTACAGTTTAAGTGGCATGTGGGTCTTTGAGTTTTTTAATTTATTATATTAAAAAAAATTTGGGCTAATTTGATTTGGATAGTGGAAGATTAGAAAATTGTTCTGTTTTTGTGGAGGGGCTAGAGTTTCTAGAGGTTATTATTGACACATTTTGAATAGGATACTAGTTTTCTCCAATATCACAAAGTTTCACCAAAGTTGATCTGAACAGAGAATGTGAGTCCAAGTCCAATATCACAATGCTTGTATAATAAATATGTCAATAATGGAAATAGATCCTACATTGCAAATTACATACATGCAAAACCATCAACAACGTGATGACTTCTCTATAAGAGAAGTTGCTTACAGGTTTTATTTTATACTTAATCACGAGCCTAATTAATCCTTTTGAGTAATTTGGACTTGATGGCATTATGGTAGCATGATTTAGCTTGATTAGTTGCAAATCAGGTTAACAAATACGTTGATCGGTAGGTTAACCAATTTTTTTCAGAGTGATGATTAGTCAACAGATAACTTGCGGATATGAGAATGTTGAATATCATAAAAAATTGGCAATCATGATTGTTAATTGAGCTAACTAATGCGAAATGAAGTTATCTCACAGTCAGATATTGATGACGATGGACCCAAACAAAATATCAAAAGTAAGCACAGGGTTAAATATCATAAAAAAAACCCCTGAACGATTATTGGAAAACCCCCTTAGCTTCCAAAATATTAGAAAACCCCTCTTAAGTTTAGGTGACGATTGGGAAATTGTTATGCTTTGTCTGGGTGCTAGAGTTTCTAGCGGTTATTATTGATACATTTTGAATAGGATACTAGTTTTGTCCAATATCACAAAGGTTCACCGAAGTTGATCTAAACAGAGAATGTGAGTCCAAGTCCCATATCACAAAGCTCGTATCAAAAAAGTGTCAATAAGGAATCTAAATGGATCCTACATTACAAATTACATACGTGCAAAACCATCAACGGGGTGATGACTTTTCTAAGGGAAGTTGCTTACAGTTTTAAAAAGGCTAAAACCCCCCTTTAACTTGGGAAACTTTCAAAATATCACAAAACCCCTCTTAAGTTTAGGGGTTATCAGAAAACTCCCTTTAAATTAGGAGGGTTTTCTGATAAAATCTCAAAGTTAAAGAGGGTTTTCTGATAAAATCTAAATGTTAAAGGGAAGTTTTGTGATAATATCCCTATACTTAAGGCGGTTCTGATATTTCGAAAGTTAAGGGTTTTTTTCGATAATAGTCCAAAGTTAAGAGGGGTTTTATGCTATTTACCCTTTTCATTTTATACTTACTCACGAGCCTAATTAATCCTTTTGAGTAATTTGGACTTGATGGATATCGTAGCATGATTTAGCTTGATTAGTTGCAAATCAGATGAACAATATGTTGATTGGTAGGTCAACCAACAATTTTTTCAGAGTGATGATTAATCAACAGATTACGTGGGAATGTGAGAATGTTGCATACCATAAAAATTGGAAGTCATGATTGTTTAGTACTAACTAATGTGAATGAAGCCATCTCACAGTCAGATATTGACGACCACGGACCCGAACAAAATATCAAAAAAGTAAGCACAAGTTTAGTTTATGGCAGAGTGGTTAATTTTGTTACCCAAGAATTAATATTTGATCTCATGTTGATATTAAACTTTATCACGCTTTGCTGAAATAGCGAAATAGAGACACGAAATGGCTGATCGTTGAGAAAGAAGCAGAGAGGATGCCAAAGTCACCGCCGTCTTGCTTGAAACGCGAAGAAAAGTAGAAGAGACTCCATACTTTTCTCTCTTATAACGCAAAAGTAAAGAAATAATAGTATAGTTATCACTTCTTCTTTTTTATAAGAATATAAAAGAGTGATATGTTCAATCTTAAAATAAGGTTGAAAGTTGATCCAATAATTATCAAATGGTTATTTTAAATTTGATTTGGGGATCCTATTGGAGAAATCAAATGGTTTCATTTGTTAGGACAAAGAGGTAGAAGAAATTCACCAAGTATCAAGAACTATAATCTCCAAAATATTAACCATTACCCAGACTATATAAAACTTCGAGGAAGAAATAGACAACAGAGGATCTGAACATTAGATAATTTCAATCCTTTTGTTTTTCAGCTATCAACCTCTTCAAATCTTTCTCATGAAATGCCTTCAAGCATAACTAAAGTTCAAACCAAAAGCCTAATTTTATTTTGCGAGACACAAAAGAAAAGAAAAATCTTATTTTAAAGTGCTTCATTATTAATCCTCTCTTTACTTCTTCACAAAGAGAAGATCATACCTCATCTCATACAGACTCAAACACATGCCCACTTACATATTTAGTTACCTGGAAAAAAAATATATACTATCACAACCATACTGTACTATTCTCTATTAATAAATACATGATCCACAAACACCATATCCTCCATCACAATTACTCCCACTTCCATCGCAAAACCTCGCCGCTCCGATGAACACCGTGTTCCCCTTTCCCTTTCTCCGTTTCTTAGAGGCGCCGGAATCTTCACTGCCTAAACTGAATATGATCAAAGAGATGAAAGATAGCCAAAGTATTATTGCACAATATATTGCTTCGCCTCCATAGCTACTCTCCATTGGAACTTCCATGTTCATAGCTACTGAACTCTCTCTCTCTCTCAAATGCCTCTTTGTTTTCCTTTGCTTTGGTTTGCAAGTGTAGTGACAATTTGATGTTCATATATATAGTGTAGAGCTACAACTTGGTCTTATCTTTTCAATTTATTAGGGCTAAAATTTATTGTAGGAGTGTTAAGAGGTGGTTCACATGCCGTGTTGACTACAGTTTCGTGATGACTAAAGGTTTGTGGTTGAATATAGGGATTGCAAGTTCGCAACCTTTTCGATTATAGGGACAATGTTGAAATGGTCCTCCTTAAAAAAATTAAAAAATAAAAAAAGAAAAGAAAAGTGTTTGTGTCATATCAAACCATCATATCTATTAATCCTATGTTAAACCCTCAACTCTTCATTTTTATAAATCTAAACCCTGATTTTTTTTTCCTTCTTTTTTTAGATAATTTATGAAGCATAGCTCTCCAGTATTTCATTAAAAAGAAATTAACTAAAATAAACTCCGAAAAGCTGGAGGGATACAAGTATGGATATGAGAACTCTCATCACAAGGAAACGAAACTCGAATCTGTTAATCCTATATTAGACATTAAGTCTTCATATTTCTAAAATAGATCCCCAAATCTTCATATCTATTTGAAATGGATGTCTTATTTAAAGAAATTAATAGACTCTTTTTATTTATTTATTTATTTATTTTGTGGGGTATAATTAATTTAAAATATCTTAATAGAATTAGGGTCTTAGTTATAACAACTTAAATGAATTTGGAGCGGTAATTTAAAAATATGAAGATTTGAAGGTGTAATATAGAACTAATTTGGGTTCTAATATGAAAAGGGCCCAAGAAAAATGAATTGTTTGTCTTGATCATGAAACACATTCTACGATTTTGATATCTAACCAAATTATTTAAGAAGTTAATTATTTATTGATGATTTATTTATTTATTTATTTTCTCGGGTCTGAAGTGAACAAAGCTTCGTAACCAGAATTGGTCAAACGCTACGGGTCGGCACGATTTAGTTTTAGTTTCTTTTTTTTTCACGTTCTTATTTTCTATTCTAGTAACATAATGAGACATGCGCTTCGCGTATAATTATATACTCCTTTTCTTTTCGTGTACAAGTCAACTTAATTAGTTTAAGAGAAATTGAGATATAAAAAATTTGTCTAGACCAATTAAGGAACTTAGTTTTAAAAACCAATTATAGAGTGAGATACTTGCAAATTTCAAATCTCATCCTCCAAAAAAAAGGGATTTTCCGAGAAACACCTTTAAAATTGAGTTATTATATTTGATTATCAATTTATACACAATCCATCTTTAAAATGGTTTTATTACAATCAACCATATAGACCACCTTTTCACCAAGTTTTTCATCTCTAATATCGCTGGTGTTTAACAACTAATTATTGTAACAAAACCAAAAACCTTGACTTAAAAGTGAGTACCTGATGGTTGATTGGAACAAAAATGGTTTAAATATGGTTTCTATAGATGACCGTAAACCCCACCAAGGTAGCAATGGAGTTCGGCTTCATCCGCGATAGCTTAAACTCCTAAGGCTTCAAGACACAAGCAGATAAAAGGGTGGAGCGAAGACACAGCCATACTCCAAATGTTTGAGATACACCGGTTATGTTACCGCCATGGTCAAACACCGTCACAGACGCCCGGTCGATAAGGTGAACGCCCTAGGGATGTCGAACTTGTCATAGTAAGTTTCCAGCAATGTCGACTGCACCTTTGAGTGGAACTTTTGGAGGTGGTTGATCCGAGCCTCGTTCCGACCCACCGAAGACAAAGATGCCATTAATCGGTGATTGCCGAAGAAGAATGAAAAGATGGTCGGAATCGCCATCAAAAAGAAGATTCGAGGGTTTTAAAAGCGAGTAAACTTTCCTCATCTCAGAACGGCCGTATATATAGGCAAAGGAGTCGCCACGTGCCGACAACACAACGCCGACCCGGTTATTGACGGACGGCTGGGAAGGATTTCATAATTCGAGGCGACCGCTCCAAAACCGAAGCGCCACTCGCCTTAACTAGCACGCTAACTGTAATGTACCACCTATAAAACATTTAAATTTTCCGTAATAATAGTGATATGGCCTATTTTAGTGGTCAAGGGAAACCCGTATAAGGTCGACATATATACGCATATACATATAATATACAAATTACACTCTCCAAAATATAACAAGTTGACAAGAGAGTCTAGTAGAATACCGAACACCGTAAGTAGCTACAAAAGAACTTAACTATACATAAGGTTTATCACATCCAAAAATATATATTATATTGTCCCAGTGTTTTGTTTATACTGCTAGCAAAATGCACACATGAAACCCTTGAAAGCATCTACCTAGCGGTCCCCTGTACCTGCGAATTCTTACTCTTGTTTGGGTCGATGCCTACGAACAAATGCACCACAAAATAGGTGGTGAGCGAAAGGCCCAGTAGGTAGCTCAAAAGAAAATTTAGAATGCATCAATAGTTATATCAAATATAGGGAAGTACTAAGATATTCGACTATGAGATCTGAAATCTGAAAAGTACCAAACAATTAACAACCATTCTCTATTTACAAAATTCTGAGTTGTCCCAATCACGGGACTATATCACATGCATGCCTTCAATTATTTCCCCACCGGTGAAGTGTTACTTCACACAAGACTCTGGTTCCACCGAAATAGAGCATGAAAGAAAAGGACAAATAATTATACGAGCATCATTTCTCAGCGACATCTCATCAAATGTTACTGACAAACATTATTCATTATATAAAAGGAACTGTATCTAATGATACCAATCAACAAGCACATAGTATCAATCAATAGAGCAGTATCAATCAATAGAGCTTTAGATGTGGAAATTCACATGACATGAAAATCCAACAGAATGATACAAAATAAGGGAGTTGTTACCTACCAGATATTCCAAGTCGGATTCTCGAATTTAGTGTCCAAGTCTCGAATGGCAAACCTACATATTTATATCATGTATATATATTAGGTCATTATATTACGATATATAACTTATTGGTGTATTCTAATTTATTAGAATATTTGTTTATTATCATTATTATTTTATTTATTTCTTTGTTCCTTTAAGACCCAACAAACTAGAGGAGGTCTACAGTTTGTAATTTTATGACACCGAGTCTTTACTTCAGTTCATATGCTAACTGATAACTACTGGACAAGGTTGTCGACGCTGTTATGTATAATGTAGTCGTACTTTCAAGGTTGTCCTATAATGTCTTTTCTTTTTAACAAAATTTAGTGTCTAGGATTAGAGCCATATAAGTCGTAGCCCTCAGATCTCATCTTGTCATTTTCTTTGGTTTATGCACATGAACCATTAATGCTCATGTCCTGGCCATGCAATCCCTTGTTATTAAAATTGCGTCTCCCTCAATATTCAACTATAATGTTCTAATCATCTTCATGTGGTACTTTAGTAATTGGTTCCCTAGTTCTCAAAGAATTTCTAATATATATTATATTATAAAGTTAGGAGACATTGCATAGTTCTACAGCAAGATAAACTTAATCAACTACAAATTTTATATTATATTATACTTGTTGATAGTGGAGCATTGATATGTCTTTTGATATTTAACTAATATATTTTACAGTGAAATAGTTTACTGCATTCGTGGGTTATAAGGCCACATACTTATAAAATCTTCATTTGAAACGAAATACTAAGATTGGCTTCTTAGGTCTTAAATTGAACATATGACAAACATTAATTGGCTTCTTAGGTCTTAAATTGAACATGTGGCAAACATTAATCAAATGGCTAAAATTATTTGGATTATTCTACATCTTAAGACGAAGGGAATTACCTATAGATGTTGTTCCTTCTTTTCTCTTCAACTCCGTACTATCATTTTTTACTATCTTAAAAATAATTTATCACATATTTGTGGTCCGTAGGAGACTAGCTAATCATTAGTCATGTTCTTATGGCGGTAAGGAAAATTTATTCATTACCACTCTTGATAATTATCTATGCATATGTGTACACATCAAAGAGTGATAAGCATCAATGTTGTCATCATATCATTAGGTTATTTCTTAACTAATTCTTTGCATGCCACAGCAGACATGTCTCGTGGGTGGGATGAGCCTACAGGTTTTCTTACATGCTAAGGAAACAAAACTTGTACGCCTTATACCGCTACTTGTTTATATGACCATTTTATTTATGAACATACTAATGTCCTTAAAAATAATGGATCAAGTTTTGTATTTTATATTTTATTTACCTAGAAAAAAACTTTATACTTAGATAAATTACTTGAAACTTTTGGGATATTACACAATCTGCGTTTGGGAACCAAGACAACGCCGGCGCACGATCTTTACTGACGTCAGAATGTCATATCGACATCGACCCATCAATGACCCCTTATAAATGCGCTTCGAAACTCGACGGGCAAGAGTTCAATTTCACTTGGACTCGGCCTCCCAAGTTCAAGCGAAAGGGGCCAATGTTATAACATAGAAATGACTAAGTGTTAATCCTCCCCCAGGAGTCGACACATGTCCCAAATTAATTATGCATCATCCCGACTCGATCCTATGCGGGACGAGTCCAGTAACGTCATCACTCGACCCTTACCAAGGAGGGCCGAGTCGAAAGGCGTCCTTACTCGAGCCCCGTAGTGCAGGACGACTAGAGTGACGTCAATACCCGATCCTTCCCAAGATGGACCGAGTCGAAAGGCGTCCCTACTCGAATCCTACTATTTAAATTCACTATACGCCTCTCCATTTTATAATTAAGACCGAGTCGAGAAGCTCTCAGTCCAAAATGGCCGAAGAAAAAAGCGCCATTTATCGACCCTCTCGCAAGACCGAGATGAGAGGCGGTTTGTCCTTGAATTTCCCGCCGACAGTCGTTCACCATCACATTAAATGCATGGTCGGAGTCATCATTACTCCAACCCCAAAAGTCTTAGTCACTCAGCGGACCTCATCAGCACCATACTCCCCCGGTCATCGTCCCATTAATCACAAGGGTGACTCAGTCCACCCACGGCCGACACCTGTAAAGTATTAGCCGGATAAGCTGACTGCTTGAACTCTGCCGAAGTCACATAAATACCCTCGTCAGCTGGGTATAAATAGGCACACCGCCTACTGATCAAAGGTACACAATTTCTGCACACTTAGAGAGAACTAGATCAGTTCCTTGATCCCCTTCAGATCAATACTGACTTGATCGTCGGAGGAATTACCGAAGAACCCAACTCCGTCCTCTAACGTATTGCGGTTTTGCAGGACTCCCTTCCTATACGGGGATCAGCCATCGAAAGGGATCAAGGGACCCCAACCTCTTCAAAATCAGCCCTGAATCCCGCTGCTAATCATCTGTTTGATATCTGACGTCAACAATCATGAAACACATTCTGAGATTTTGATATCTAACCACATTATTTAAGAAGTTAATTATTTATTGATGATTTATTTATTTATTTATTTTCTGGGGTCTGAAGTGAACAAAGATTCGTAACCAGAATTGATCAAATGCTATGGGTTGGCAAAATTTAGTTTTAGTTTCTTTTTTATTTTTATTTTTCACGTTTTTATTTTCTATACTAGTAACAACATCAGACATGCGCTTCATGTATAATTATATACTCCTTTTCCTCTACTCGTGTACCAGTCAATATAGTCCAAGAGTGATTGAGTTACAAAAAATTTGCCTGGACCAATTAAGGACCTTAGTTAAAATTTTTATTAAAAAACAATTTTAGAGTGAGACACATGCAAATTTCAAATCTCATCCTCCGAAAAAGAAGGATTTTTCCTAGAAACACCTTTAAAATTAAGTTATTATATATGATTATATTTGAGTATCAATTTATACACAAACCATCTTTAAAATAATTTTTATTACAATCAACCATGTAGACCCTCTTTTCACCAAGTTTTTCCGCAATTGACCCCACCTAACATCAATTAAGAATCATCTCTAATATACTTGGTATTTAACAACTAATGATAATATCAAACTGAAACAACTTGACTTAAAAGTGAGTATGGGTGGTTGATTGCAATAAAAATCATTTAAAGGTGGTTTAATTTACATATAAATTCACAATCAATAATGGTTTCTATAGAATGACCATATTTTAAAGATGGTTTCTAGGAAAAACTAAAAAAAAAAAAGACAACTCAGCTGAAAGAGAATATGTATACTAAACATGATCGACTGTCAAAAATATGGTTAATAAAGTAGCGAAAAACAGAAACTAATCCTAAAATATAAAATTTCATTATAATAAAACACCCAATTCATTGTATTATGTTATATATTCACAAGGAATAATACATGAGAGAGATGAAAACAAATACAACCATGATGACAACAAACAAAGTGAAAAAAAATTGTACAAGTTCGAGCTCTTACTTAGTACTAGCCTTTGCTAGCTATAATCTCTATAATATTACTCCTCTTTCACATTCATTATTTCATTTGATCACATTAAGAAAGATACGAACTTGAACTGCAATTGCTGCAACTACTGTAATCGCATCCTATAAAGACCGAATCATGACTCTTCTTATGCTTAGATGAGCCATTAGAAACGTCACCTAGCGAAAATATGATCATCGAAATGAACAAGAGCCACACGATGATCACGAAGTACGTCAAGTCTCCAAGTGCATCATGAGCTTCAGCCACAATTGCCATGCTTTGCTCTACTCTTTCTTCTAGCTCTGAAGCTTGTACTTAGTCTGTATTTTCTGTGTATCCTTGCTCTATAGAGAAGTATGCATATATATATATAGAGTATCCTGAGCTAACTAGGGGTGACTTTGTCAAATCTTTGGCTTCATTTCTTAGCTAATGAATGTGTTTTTTTGACTTAGTGGTTTGATATTAATTAGTTATTGTATTTTGTCTTGTATCTGACTATTTGTTGTCTTTCTTGAAAAGGTCAATTCTGTTGGAGAAGATCACTGTTGAGTCAAGTCAAATATTGTGTGCATCATAAATTAATGTGGCAGATAGATTTATTAATATTGATTAAACCGAGTCAAGTGCAATAGTATGCAATTTGAGTTACAGTCACTAGTAGAAAATTGATCAATCTAGACGGAAAAAACCGTCTAGTTTGATCACATTTCCGTCTAGTTTGACCAAACTAGACGGAATTCCGTCTAGAAAATTCCGTTTAGAATATTTCCGTCTAGATTGCGTCAATCTAGACGGAAAACCGTCTAGGTTGATCAAACGAGACGGAAATCAACCTAGACGGTTTATTTTTCCGCCTAGATTACAACCTAGACGAAAACCGCCTAGAATGACTAACCTAGACGGTTTTTCCGTCTAGGTACAACCTAGACGGAAATTCCGTCTAGTTTACAATCTAGACGGAAATACCGTCTAGGTTGATCAACCTAGACGGTTTTTCCGTCTAGGTTGCTATTATTTCCAAAAAAATATCTTTGAAATGTGGTTTATTCCGCATTTTACATTTACCTGATATACAAATCAATATATATATACAATCGAAACAAAATGTAATACACATCCAACCATATTCCAATCCAATCCAATAATACGCATCCAACAATCCAATCCAATCCAATAATATGCATCCAACAATCCAATAATATGCATCCAACAATCCAATAAACTGCTTCAACAATCCAATCCACCACAACCAACAATCCAATGCACACATTCAGAATCATTTATTTACAACAAATATACAAAAATACCGAGTACAAATAACATAAAGTATTCTTGCAAATAAATACTGTTTAGTGTATAAAATTCCCAAAAATTCAAACCTCACATCTTGTCACCGCAACGTCAATTATCGTCATCTCCACCGAAAGTCAAATTAATTTTGTTATAGAATCATGTGAATTTGACATTATATCAAATCTAAATATTTTCTTTATGTATTAGTCCCTAAATATTCAATTTAGCATTAGTTCCTTATGTTTTCACTTTAAAGAAAATAATAAGCAATTATTGAATTTTTCGTGGAACCGATATGCAATAGAAATATTTTCTACATAGTATGTAACTATTAAATATTATGGAGACCAATATATAATTATATGGACATTTTCGCATTTAAAGGAGTCATGTAATTATAATAGAATTTATGAACTCATTTTGAAATTGGATTAACACGAAATAAAATACCATACGCTTTCTAACCAGACTACTACCCGCACTGATGTTATAAGTCCTATAACATCTCCCAACGATCGCCAGGTATCACACCGCCAAGCAACCTACAATGTAAGACATGACCTCGCCCATCGTAGGGCCCTCAACACAACAAGACTCATCTCCTTAGTCACCGAACGAGCAATTCGTGGTCCACCCTTCCACGAAAGCGGAGACTCAGAGAACAAGTGGCATAGCGTAAATACCGATGGTGCTTTTGACGCCAGTAGATGACATGGAGGATGCAAGTGAATGATCTAATGCCCTGAGTAGCTCCAACACCGTGCAATGGATATCTTCCTCTCCTATTATTATGGGTGAAAAGGAACCACATAAGTTTTATGTTCAATTTAATAAATTAAATACTCTTATTATGTTTATTATTCAAAATATGTTAATATTCACTAAGTACTCATGAATTTTTATCAAATAGCAAGGTTATATCAATATTTAGTATTCGCTTTGATTGTTTACCTATTATATCCCAACACGCTCGAGTAAGATTGATATTATCCTCATCGATAGCATGTGAGGATCGCTCTCCTTCGCTCCCTCTTGAGACATATGCATTGCCGCCTCCTTTGTTGCAAGTTCAAACCCTCCTACATAAATTATCAAGATTAAACGCCAATTGCAACTTTGAGAAAAGATCTAAAAAATTTAAAGAAAATTCGAATAAATTGATTAACAATTCTAAATAAGTTATAATTAAGTCTTACCACCAACTCGAGGTTTGCCTTCATCTTATCCTTATTTTTCTCATTAGCTTTATACCGATCACCGGTTAGCATATGCCAACTTTGCCTTTATGTTCATCGGCATTATTGATTTTCCCTGTAATTTTATAAATTTATGAGACTTTGTCGTCATATTAAGCACGAAGATCTTTAAATATTTAAAATAATATATACCCGCTCGACAATAATCATCCTCCAAGATAGCATAGGAGTGTGAACCCAAATGGTGGTCATGTAACTTTTTCCTCTATTCTTGACCCTTCGTTGATTTGTTCTTTAAAAATTAAATATCAAGAAAGTTACAATGAATGAAAATATCATGACATGTATATAGTATATCATAAAACTAACCTCAGGCGGCCTCGTCCCAATACATGAGGAGAGCGTGAAATGAAGCTTGTCAACCCTTTCATCAATGTTCAAAAATCACGCCAGCCCTCAAGATACTTGTCATATGTTTCGTCTTAATTTGATGTCTCCACTGTTTGAGGATGGTTTCAACCTTAACATTAAAAACATAGTTCCAAGCCCCTGGAAAGTCCTCAAGACAAAAATATTCCTGTAAAATAGGAAGGCATATTTTAATTATATATACAATATCTATTGCTATTCAAAAATAAATGAATAACATGAATAATTACCATAAGGTCCTTCCATATCTCGCCATATGTCGTCCACGGTAGTTCCTTAAAATTGAAATACGGATTGACAATGCTTGCTCTACGCATTTGAGAACCCCGATGTAACTATTAAATTTCGCCACTAAGCACCAATAGGCAATGCTTCATTATTCCAAATAATAATGGCTCTCATGCCCTTGGTGGTTGTTTGGACTCTGCTTGCCCCCGACGCCGAATTCGCTATCCGACCGCATAGCACCTATAATAATAACAATATGATAATATATCATGTAACTAGATAACACGTAACCACATTACAATAAAATTAAAAGTCCTTACTATAGGACACCTATAAAATTTACCTTTATCTTCCTCCCTTTTTTTAGCTTCGAGCGCAACGGTCATTCTAACCTCCATTATAGGCATGATCTCATTATACCTTTTATCCGCTAAAGGGTGGTGCTTCATTGCTACTTTTCTGGAGGTAATCGCGTCCTGAGGTAGGGGTAGACGGCGATACTCATCTGTCTTGGACCGCAAATCAGTATAAAATGTTGGAGAAGAGAAGGAGGGTGTCCATGAGTCTGCAATCAATTAATAAAGAGGATAATTAATACTTTCGATAATTAATAAATCACACCTATAAATGATAACTGAGTATTAATACCTGTCTCATGTGATTGTTCTGGTGGTGCACCGGATGGCCCGGGTGTCGAAAAACCCAAGTCCGCAACCAAAAAATAATATAAGTTAGATGACTAATTTTTATTTAAAAATTTATTAATATATTAAATAATTTATACCAAGATGAGGATGTGGTGGTGGTGGTGCACCGTGTTGGTCCGTGTTGAAAATCCCCAACTGCAACCAAGAAACGATATAAGTTAGAGGACTAATTTTTATTTAAAAATTTATTAATATATTAAATAATTTATACCAAGATGAGGATGTGGTGGTGGTGGTGCACCGTGTTGGTCCGGTGTTGAAAATCCCCAACTGCAACCAAGAAACGATATAAGTTAGATGACTAATTTTTATTTAAAAATTTATTAATATATTAAATAATTTATACCAAGATGAGGATGTGGTGGTGGTGGTGGTGCACCGTGTTGGTATGGTGTGGAAAACCCAAGTCCGCAACCAAAAAATAATATAAGTTAGATGACTAATTTGAGAATAAAAATTAGTTAATATGTTAAATAATTGATACCCTCATGCGGAGGTGGTGGTGGTGGGGCACTAGAGGGTCCCGATGTATGCTCATTGTGGACCGAGCCGGGTGGTACTCCGGTCTTATCACGCTTCTACCGAATAGCCTCATATTCCTCATATTCCTCATCCGAAAAATAAATTATCAAGAAACTCAACAATTAATATCATAAATGCATTGAAAATTTTGGAAGTCTATTATCATACCCTAATTACATAATATTATTAATCCTTATTTTTAAAATAATAATGCATTGGAACGTAGCTCATACCTATCATCATTAATTTGCAATAAGATTCAATGTCGGTTTGATTACCATGATCTTCCATATCAAGCCACATTTTATGCGGTAACGAAAATTCTTGCCAAACATCATCGATGACTCAAGTGGTTCATCACAATTATCTTCATTTTCCTCATCATTTATTTCATTGTTATTAGGAAGAACAATGGATCTTGGCTCCTTGTACAAAACCACCCATTCAAAGAAAAACATTTGGATCTTTCACATAGAAGCACCGATCCGCTTGTTCTCGAAAATAAATTTCTCATCTCGATATATTTCTGGTCAAGATTGACAAGTGTAAACCCGTAATGATCCTTTTGCATTTTTGCAGACACCACCAACCTTGAACATCATGTAACTACATTGTTCGAAGTTTACCAAAACCATAGATTACCTCCACAATATCTTCTAATTGGCCATAATATATGATGTCGCCTAGAACTGGTTCTCGATTCTTTGTACTTGAAAAACATTCCCGAGCAAAACAACCCATGACTCATTGCTTTGGGTTACCCTCCTATCATCGGTCTTTAGCGTTCTGAATTTATACCCATTGACAATATGTTCATTATAACGTCTTACTTCGTAGTAAGGACGTTGTGCATGAATAATAATTTCTTCAGATAATGTAGTGCCCTCAAAAAGTGATGTTTCAACCTAAGCAAAACAATATTAGTGAATATTAAAGACAATATTACCTTAAAGTTCGTTGCTAGAATCATACAACACTTACATCAATTCTGAACCAATCTGCAAATTCGTTCTTATGCTTTTTTTGAATAGTATGCGCTGCATTCCTACCGGTTATTTCATTCCTAAGCTTCTCCAGGTGTCGCCTATTAATACAATATATAAGATTATATTGATGAGTTAAAAGTAAATTATTATATAACATCCATATTACTTTTTTTATTTGTTACCTTCGATAGGATCTGAAAATATCAAGATTTTCTAATACATATGCATGAATTTGATCTAAGTCAGAACTTGAATACTTTTCACGCTTCTTATCCTTAGGTGGATTCTGATATGCGGTTTTCTTTCACGCATGTAACGTGATGCAAACACAAAGCATTCGTTGGCCACATATCCTTCACTATCGAACCCTCCGATGAGCTCGATTAAGTAACATAGTGTTTCATGCAACCCAAATATCTACGATAATTTGAAAATAAGCAATTATTATATGGAGTCAATATAAGAAATGCATACAAAAGTAAAGAAAGGTCATGAAATGCCTAACCTTTCAATCTGATACATCCAACGATAAGTAACAGGACTCGCAATCATAGCCTCTCTTGCAAGATGTTGGGTAAGATGGACCATGATCGTAAAAAGAAGGCGGAAATATCACTTCCATATTGCATAAAGTAACTCGGATATCTGCTTCAAGCTTATTAAATTCACCCACATCTATAACTTTAGAGCATAATTTTCTGAAGAATCCACAATACTCAATAATAATCTTCGACGCTTCTTTATCCATATTGTTACGGAGTGCAACCGGGAGCAATTGATGAAGAAGGACGTGGTAATCATGGGTCTTCAAACCTAAGAGTTTCCTCTCTTGCACCTGGACATTATTTGATATGTTAGATGAGTAATTATCCCATGACTTTACCGATTTGAGAATTTCACAAAATCTCTCAGATCCGCCACGACATTGTAACACGAGACGGAGGTAACTTCATTCTTTTTTGACCAACGTCTTGTGCATGCAAATCATTCCGAATATTCAACGCCGTCAAGTCTTGGCGAGCCCGTAGGCCATCCTTCGACTTATTGGCATCCTGTAAGAGAGTTGACACTATATTATCGCAAATATTTTTCTCAATATGCATCACATCTAAGTTGTGCCGGATTTTAAGCTTTTGCCAGTAAGGTAGCTGAAAGAAGATACTAAATTTAGTCCATCCTCTAGGCAATTTTTTGGCTTCATCCTCAGCTTGCAATCTCCGGACAGTTCTTTTACGCTTCATTGATTTTTTTCTCCTAAAGGAGTCTCTTACTCCGAGCCTGGCGTACTTAGAATAACGGTTTTTACCAAACCTTACTTTCGGATACCCCTCAAGCAACTGTACAATCTCATCTCCAGTCATCTGACGCGGCGCCATCCTCTTCTCAACTTTGCCATCAAACATAGCAGACATTTTTCGAAACTTATGACTCAAGGGTAACCACCTTCTATTAAACCAATAGCAGCTCTTTCGGCTATGTGCTAATTGAACAGCTTCAAATTCCGGACCACATACCGGACAAGCAAACTTGCCCTTCAGAGACCAACCGACAGATTAGCATAAGCAGAAAATCATTAATCGCCCACATTAAAATAGCACGTAATCTAAACGACTCTTTAAGATGAACATCATACGCCATTACACCCTCATGCCACAACCGCTTCACCATCAATTAGCTGCTCCAAATAAACGCCAATATCATTCCCTGCGGCTTGCTGTATCGCGAACGAGTATCATATACCTACTGTTTCATACAAAGCAATGGAGGTAAATTATATGGCATTAATACTATCGCCAAGTAGACCAGCTTAACTCATTACCCCAAACGGATTGAATCCGCCGCTAGATAAGCCCAACCCGATATTTCTACAATCATCAAAGAAACGGGATAGATTTTATCAATATGCTTCCAAGCTAAAGCATCGCCAGGATGTCTCAATTTACCATCATCTATTCGATCATCTTTATGCCACCTCATGTTCTTTGCGGTCTCTTTGTTCATATACAATCGCTGCAATCTAGGGACCAATGGAAAATGACGAAGCACCTTTTTGGAATCTTCTTACGCATCCCTCTACTTCTCGTGTCCTCCCCGTTGAAGAGTTTTTGCGTTGTTTCCACCGAGAAACTCCACACGCTCTGGACACTCCTGAAGGTCTTTATTGGCTTTATAGTATAGCATACAATCGCTCTGACATGCATCGATTTTATTATAATCAAGACCCGTGAGCGAAACAATCTTTTCACCTGATAAGTTGTTCGGTATGCTAGCCTCTCCTCCGTGAATAACCGTCCAAGCAAATCTAGAAGCATTTCAAAATAATTATCAGCCATTCCACTCGTCTTAATATGCGTGAGTTTCAAAGATAAAAGAAAATCTGAGTAATCGGTACAACCCTCATATAGCTCCTTTTCATGATCTTCTACTAGCTTCATTATCTCCTCTACATCTCATGGGCGGCGATATCTTCAAGATTTTCCTCACCTTCACATCTACGCCTTTTTAGCATCATTTCCGATATCATCTTCAATGTCATCTCCGGTATCATCTTCCCCATTGTCATCGATATTATTTTCGACGGACGTGAAACCATGTCATTGAACATTCTCTCGTGGTCATCTAACCGTAGCCACCGGACGTACTAACATGCACATTCGCTCCTCATCTTCAATACAATCTTCTCCGTGATATGACCAATATTTATAGTTCTCATCAAAGCCTCGATTTAATTAGATGGAGCCAGATATCATTTCTATCCAAGAGCTTCATATTCCTACACCTACAACATGGACAATACATAGCACCGCTCTTTAGATTTCTGATTCATTTCGCATATCGCATGAATGCGCCACATCCTCCTTATATCGCGTGTCACGAAATCTTTCAAGTCGAGGGATATCTATCCACGATTTGTCGAATTACCCTCATCTCAGAATTTTATACAATTATTAACTTCAATTATTCTCACTACTTTCATGTAAATTTATGAATCGTCTGTAATAATATACGCACAACTCACATCCTACCTCTCATACAT
The DNA here is from genome assembly GCA_012295165.1 of Asparagus setaceus. Lineage (NCBI taxonomy): Eukaryota > Viridiplantae > Streptophyta > Magnoliopsida > Asparagales > Asparagaceae > Asparagus > Asparagus setaceus. The sequence goes on along the minus strand of CM022703.1, from coordinate 55,298,722 downwards.
ACATCATTTAATAATTTAAAAATTCTCTTAGATTAAATTTAAAATGTATATAGGAAATAATTACCACAATCTACCTACTGTCATAGGAAGGCTTCTATCCCATTAAGAATATAGTAGTGTTTACATCCATCTAGATATTGTATGTTTTCATTTCTAAATTTCTAAGAGCATTTCTCGCCGCTGCTCTCCCCTCATAATCGCGCGGATGTTATAATGCGACAAGAGACCAAACGCTAACAACATAATGCTTATTGTACACCTGAGAACAACGAATACGCTACCAAACTTTCAAGAAATGAAAACATACAAAGTATACAAAGTTGAATGTATGCACTACTATATTCCTAACCCGCCCAAGAAGGACGGATCCAATAATTACGATTTTAGTACCAATTCTTTCTCATTATAATATAACGAACGATCATTTTGGGTAGAAAATTTTATCTCCTACCCAAATATGAGTCGATATCTTATATATTATAAGTCAAAAGAATTGGATGTAATTATTGGACGGAAATCTATGGGTAACGTTATCTTTTTCATTCACCTAATTGATATATAACACATTATAATTTATTATAATGTGTTATATATCACTCTATTTTATGGAATTTTTATATTTCACGTAATTTCAGATCACAAACTCATATCATCACACATAATTTTAGTACGCACGGAACTTAGTGTAAATCGGCTATCATAATTCGGGTGTTCAATTAGAGTTAATCTTTAACTAAATATTCAATTAAATTTATGATTAATCAAAGTTGTTCGAGTAGGGTAATTAACTGAATTTTTGAATTAGTTTTATACTATCAGCATTTGTTAATTTTAGGTCATAATTTAGGTATTTAAACTAAATTCAGCAATAAACAAAATAAATTTTGAAAACTTGAATTTTAAGAAAGAAAAATACCTTTGAGATGCAAGGAGCATTCATGAGATCCGACACGCATGCCGTGAGGGGACGAGGGGCGGAGGGGGGAGGGGCAAATGAGAGGGGGGGGGGGGGGGGGGGGGGGGGGGGGGGGGGGGAATGGAATGGAATGGAATGGAATGGAATGGAATGGAATGGAATGGAATGGAATGGAATGGAATGGAATGGAATGGAATGGAATGGAATGGAATGGAATGGAATGGAATGGAATGGAATGGAATGGAATGGAATGGAATGGAATGGAATGGAATGGAATGGAATGGAATGGAATGGAATGGAATGGAATGGAATGGAATGGAATGGAATGGAATGGAATGGAATGGAATGGAATGGAATGGAATGGATAAATGGGGGGTGGACCAAACTAGACTGGACTCGGTGTAGTTGATAAACTAGACGGAAATTCGTCTAGGTTGCAAACCTGACTAAATTGTCTAAGGTTGATTTTTAAAAAATTAAAAATTAAAATGATCAAACTAGACTAAAATTTCCGCCTAGTTTGATCCGCCTAGTTAGGTCAATTTTCTACTTGTGAGTCAAGAGAAGGGTTCTAATAAACCCATCACAGCTTTGCTAAAGTTTTGAGTGTCTTCCAATGAAAGGATACCAAACTTGATACATAAACAACAACGGTTTGTATTCTATCGTAACTCTTCTCATATGGCAAGTGATTTTAAGCCTTGCGATGAACAAAATTAGGGCAAAATGAAATTCTTTTACTCTTATTTAGTTGCTTAGAAATGCTTGTTGCATGCGAGCGGTTCTGATAAGAAGATGAGTAGTGCATAGAAAATGGGCCTATTGAATATGAGTTGTCATGTTATTTAGCCAAATATGATATCAAAATATAAGAATAATGTAGCCTACCTATTTTGATATGACTAATAGAGTGAGGCACACCATTCGTCTATTTTTTGCAGCACAATAAGCAAAATGAACTATAATTTAATACTCATAATTTACATAAATTATTTATACTAAACACTTTATTTCAATCCTTATAGTACGAATGGACGTATTTTTTTCCCTATTCTATCTTAACCAGAAAAAAAAAACAAGAAGAAATCTTAGATTTAAGCCTAGAATCAATTTGTACAAGTTGTTAGTTACGTTCAACAGGCAAAATACATAATTCTAGGTAGAAAGCCAAAATCTAATTCCAGATATTATTATTATTTTTGGCTGTTTTTGTGTTGAGGAGGGGGGCAGGGGCGGATGTACATGGTGCCCGGGGTGGGCAGCTGCACCCCTAAAGTTTTAGTTTTTGCACTTAACCCCCTTGAAAAATTATTGTTTGCCCCCCTAAAATTCAAACAAATTGCACCCTAATATGACCCAAGTCACCCAATAGACAACAGCTCATTCATTTAAACCATTTAAAACTTATAGGCCCAAGCCCAAAAGTTAAAAAAGCCCAAAACTAATAATGTGAAATATTACCCAACGAAACCCTTCGATCCCAATTTCCAGACCATAAACTAAAGAATGCGGAGCAAACCCTAGTTCGATGGTTGTCGGTTCTTCTCTGTCTCCATCTCCGTCGCCAATCCGCTTCTCCGAGTCGGCGTGTCAGCTGACCTCGCGTCTCCACCTCCGTCTAACCTCTCCTCCTTCTCTTCTCCTTTAATTATGAAGCTTTGATAAATTATGATGTGCCCAATGAATTCATATACAAATACTGCCCCTCATTGACTCAGCCCTCTAATTTTGTTAGACAAATGAGTTCTAAAAAATGAATTTGAAAATAAATTACTTAATGCACATTGAGTGTTAGAATGTAATCACAATGTTAAATTTTATAGAGTATTTAAGCCAACAATTTCAATTTTATTAGTAAAAGTAAATCATTAATGAAAATACTCAAATTTTTATTTATCACATTACAGCAAAATATGATGCAATGTAGCTGATAGTGTATATTGAATGCATTCCCGTCAGGTACTCTAATTTTTTAAGTTACTATTTTATTATTAGGTAAATAGATACTTGTCGTCTGCCCCCCAATGAAAATATTTCTGGATCCGCCACTGGAGGAGGGGGGGGTTCAAATTTGTGAATAAGCCTTAAATAAAAAAGTTTGGATTTCAGTGGAGGTTCAAATATTTACAAAATATCGTCTAGTCATTTGTGTTTGGAAGCTAAAGCTACAATTGGGAGTTCTTATGTTATTTCGTTATTATCCTTGGTCCTTTTAACAAATTTTCATTAAATCGTCATGTGACTCTTGTCAGTGGCATGGGCGACATCCAATTAATAAAAGTTAGTAAAATTATAACTATGCCCATCACCTTACTGACACTTCAATAAGATTGAAGGAAAATTAATAAAAATACATAGACTAATTATAGAGGTGATGTTTGGGGCCTACACTGACGACTTTCAAATACAAATCCAGATGATATTTGAGCAATATACAAAGGATCTCCACCGAAATTTTGCCTAAATGAAATATGTGCCGCCTTTTACCGCTACAAGATACGATGAGATTACAACTAATAAACTGTTCAATTCTTGGTGCAATGATTTTGAGTAAAAATTAGAGTTTTTTCTTCTTAGAAACCACCTTTAAAGTATGATCATTATACATATTGAGAAATAACCTTGTATTTCCATCTTAGAAGATAACAAAAATTAGGAAACAAAACAGAAGCTAAACGAGGCAAAATGGAGATGATGATGGACAGATGGGACGGTGTCCGATCTCAAGAATTCTCTGTCGGTTCTGACAGTTAGGCCGTGATTGGTCACCAATTCTAATCGATGTTTCTTGATTTGGTGCGTTTTGAAATTCTATTCGGTTTAGGACTCCTATTGGGTTATTTATTTATTTTGTGGGGTATAATTAATTTAAAATATCTTAATAGAATTAGGGTCTTAGTTATAACAACTTAAATGAATTTGGAGCGGTAATTTAAAAATATGAAGATTTGAAGGTGTAATATAGAACTAATTTGGGTTCTAATATGAAAAGGGCCCAAGAAAAATGAATTGTTTGTCTTGATCATGAAACACATTCTACGATTTTGATATCTAACCAAATTATTTAAGAAGTTAATTATTTATTGATGATTTATTTATTTATTTATTTTCTCGGGTCTGAAGTGAACAAAGCTTCGTAACCAGAATTGGTCAAACGCTACGGGTCGGCACGATTTAGTTTTAGTTTCTTTTTTTTTCACGTTCTTATTTTCTATTCTAGTAACATAATGAGACATGCGCTTCGCGTATAATTATATACTCCTTTTCTCTTTTCGTGTACAAGTCAACTTAATTAGTTTAAGAGAAATTGAGATATAAAAATTTGTCTAGACCAATTAAGGAACTTAGTTTTAAAACCAATTATAGAGTGAGATACTTGCAAATTTCAAATCTCATCCTCCAAAAAAAAGGGATTTTCCGAGAAACACCTTTAAAATTGAGTTATTATATTTGATTATCAATTTATACACAATCCATCTTTAAAATGGGTTTTTATTACAATCAACCATATAGACCACCTTTTCAGTCAAGTTTTTTCATCTCTCTAATATCGTTGGTGTTTAACAACTAATTATTGTAACAAAACCGAAAAAACCTTGACTTAAAAGTGAGTACGGATGGTTGATTGGAACAAAAAATGGTTTAAATATGGTTTCTATAGATGACCAGAAACCCCACCAAGGTAGCAATGGAGTTCGGCTTCATCTGCGATAGCGAAACTCCTAAGGCTTCGAAGACACAGCAGATAAAAGGGTGGAGCGGAAGACACAGGCCATACTCCAAATGTTTGAGATACACCGAAGTTATGTTACCGCCATGGTCAAACACCGTCTGCGTACGCTCCGGTGCCGATAAGGTGAACGCCCTAGGGATGTCGAACTTGTCATAGTAAGTTTCCAGCAATGTCGACTGCACCTTTGAGTGGAACTTTTGGAGGTGGTTGATCCGAGCCTCGTTCCGACCCACCGAAGACAAAGATGCCATTAATCTGGTGATTGCCGAAGAAGAATGAAAAAGATGGTCGGAAATCGCTCACTGAAAAAGAAGATTCGAGGGTTTTAAAAGCGAGTAAACTTTCCTCATCTCAGAACGGCCGTATATATAGGCAAAGGAGTCGCCACGTCTTGACAAACACAGCAAACCGGTTATTGATGAACTTGGGAAGGATTTCATAATTAGTACAGCTCCAAAACCGAAGCGCCACTCGCCTTAACTAGCACGCAATCTGTAACAGCCCGACCTATAAAACATTTAAATTTTCCAGAATAATAGTGATATGGCCTATTTTAGTGGTCAAGGGAAACCCGTATAAGGCTGACATATATACGCATATACATATAATATACAAATTACACTCTCCAAAATATAACAAGTTGACAGTAGAGTCTAGTAGAATACCTGAACACTGGTAAGTAGCTACAAAAGAACTTAACTATACATAAGGTTTATCACATCCAAAAAATATATATTATATTGTCCCAGTGTTTTGTTTATACTGCTAGCAAAATGCACACATGAAACCCTTGAAAGCATCTACCTAGCGGTCCCCTGTACCTGCGAATTCTTACTCTTGTTTGGGTCGATGCCTACGAACAAATGCAGCCACAAAATAGGTGGTGAGCGAAAGGCCCAGTAGGTAACTCAAAAGAAAATTTAGAATGCATCAATAGTTATATCAAATATAGGGAAGTACTAAGATATTCGACTATGAGATCTGAAATCTGAAAAGTACCAAACAATTAACAACCATTCTCTATTTACAAAATTCTGAGTTGTCCCAATCACGGGACTATATCACATGCATGCCTTCAATTATTTCCCCACCGGTGAAGTGTTACTTCACACAAGACTCTGGTTCCACCGAAATAGAGCATGAAAGAAAAGGACAAATAATTATACGAGCATCATTTCTCAGCGACATCTCATCAAATGTTACTGACAAACATTATTCATTATATAAAAGGAACTGTATCTAATGATACCAATCAACAAGCACATAGTATCAATCAATAGAGCAGTATCAATCAATAGAGCTTTAGATGTGGAAATTCACATGACATGAAAATCCAACAGAATGATACAAAATAAGGGAGTTGTTACCTACCAGATATTCCAAGTCGGATTCTCGAATTTAGTGTCCAAGTCTCGAATGGCAAACCTACATATTTATATCATGTATATATATTAGGTCATTATATTACGATATATAACTTATTGGTGTATTCTAATTTATTAGAATATTTGTTTATTATCATTATTATTTTATTTATTTCTTTGTTCCTTTAAGACCCAACAAACTAGAGGAGGTCTACAGTTTGTAATTTTATGAGAGTCTTTACTTCAGTTCATATGCTAACTGATAACTACTGGACAAGGTTGTCGACGCTGTTATGTATAATGTAGTCGTACTTTCAAGGTTGTCCTATAATGTCTTTTCTTTTTAACAAAATTTAGTGTCTAGGATTAGAGCCATATAAGTCGTAGCCCTCAGATCTCATCTTGTCATTTTCTTTGGTTTATGCACATGAACCATTAATGCTCATGTCCTGGCCATGCAATCCCTTGTTATTAAAATTGCGTCTCCCTCAATATTCAACTATAATGTTCTAATCATCTTCATGTGGTACTTTAGTAATTGGTTCCCTAGTTCTCAAAGAATTTCTAATATATATTATATTATAAAGTTAGGAGACATTGCATAGTTCTACAGCAAGATAAACTTAATCAACTACAAATTTTATATTATATTATACTTGTTGATAGTGGAGCATTGATATGTCTTTTGATATTTAACTAATATATTTTACAGTGAAATAGTTTACTGCATTCGTGGGTTATAAGGCCACATACTTATAAAATCTTCATTTGAAACGAAATACTAAGATTGGCTTCTTAGGTCTTAAATTGAACATATGACAAACATTAATTGGCTTCTTAGGTCTTAAATTGAACATGTGGCAAACATTAATCAAATGGCTAAAATTATTTGGATTATTCTACATCTTAAGACGAAGGAATTACCTATAGATGTTGTTCCTTCTTTTCTCTTCAACTCCATTACTATCATTTTTTACTATCTTGGAAATAATTTATCACATATTTGTGGTCTGTAGGAGACTAGCTAATCATTAGTCATGTTCTTATGGCGGTAAGGAAAATTTATTCATTACCACTCTTGATAATTATCTATGCATATGTGTACACATCAAAGAGTGATAAGCATCAATGTTGTCATCATATCATTAGGTTATTTCTTAACTAATTCTTTGCATGCCACAGCAGACATGTCTCGTGGGTGGGATGAGCCTCTGAGGTTTTCTTACATGCTAAGGAAACAAAACTTGCGCCTTATATACGCTACTTGTTTATATGACCATTTTATTTATGAACATACTAATGTCCTTAAAAATAATGGATCAAGTTTTGTATTTTATATTTTATTTACCTAGAAAAAAACTTTATACTTAGATAAATTACTTGAAACTTTTGGGATATTACACAATCTGCGTTTGGGAACCAAGACAACGCCGGCGCCGCGATCTTCTTGGCGTCGAATGTCATATCGACATCGACCCATCAATGACCCTTATAAATGCGGCTTGAGCTTCGGCGGGCAAGAGTTCAATTTCACTTGGACTCGGCCTCCCAAGTTCAAGCGAAAGGGGCCAATGTTATAACATAGAAATGACTAAGTGTTAATCCTCCCCCAGGAGTCGACACATGTCCCAAATTAATTATGCATCATCCCGACTCGATCCTATGCGGGGACGAGTCGATGCGTCATCACTCGACCCTTACCAAGGAGGGCCGAGTCGAGCGTCCTTACCGAGCCCGTAGTGGGGGCGACTAGAGTGGCGTCAATACCGATCCTTCCCAAGATGGACCGTGAGAAGGCGTCCCTAGATCCTACTATTTAAATCGACTATCGCCTCTCAATTTTGAATTGGTCCGAAATCATTGCTCGACCATGGAGCCAGAATAAACCGATTATCGAATCAGCAAAGTGGCAAATGCTTGTCATCCGTGTCAGAAATCAAAGTTCAGTTCTGTATCTCAAAGTGGTAAAATCCACGTCGAGATAGTCGATTTTTATATATGAGTGCGTCAGAATTAGGCGTGCGGTTTAAAGTTATGACTTGTTCTTCGTAGCATGTTCTGGGGCTGCAACGTAGAGCGAAGCTTGTCGGCGAGATGGTTGGCTCCATCTCGTCGAGATAGACAATATTCATATATAATTCGTCCCAATTCCGACGTCACGGTTTGAAAGTTATGACTTGTTCTTAGCATGTTAAGGCTGCGCTGTAGAGCAAGCTTGCACACAAAGGAGCTTAGCTTACTCAAGAGCAAGCTTCATGAAACACCAGGCTTTCGCTGCGTGCTTGAGCTTCGTCGCATAGGGCAAGTTCGCTGAAGGGTTGAAGCTCAAGCTTCGCTGAAGGCATGAGCTTCGCTGGCCATTTCGCTGGTATGGCTTCGCTGAATTTTGAGCTTCTTTGTATGATCTAGTCTTGCACGAAGACCAGGCTATTGTGTATGAAGTAGACTCGCCGAACTTGTAAGTTTGAGCTTACCTGGCATGGCTTCGAGATCGCCACCAATGCTCGAGATCGCCATCCATGCACGGCTGGCGCAGCTGGAGCCTTTGAAGGCACAGGCTTCGCCTGCGGACGCCGTTCTTGCATGCGGAAGCCGCCAAAGACCAGCCGCTGCCCGGTCGCCCGGCTTCGCCCGCATGCTTGAAGCTTCGCTGCATGAGGCAAAGCTGCGACTTCCGAACCGCCACGAAGCATGGGAGATGTCACATCCCATAGTGGTCACATTCCATAGAGGGCATGGTGCTCCTTGTTTGAGTCGAAGTTGATTTCTTTTTCGTTTCCATTACAAAACTTAAGAAAATTACACTTTGATTTTCGCTACAAAGAATTTAGATAACTTTCTTACAAACTCGAACAAAAGATACTACAAGTGTAGATCTCACTTTTTTGTGGGACTTTTCTGTCTGGGGGCCGTAATCCGTGGACCACCGTCGCGGCGATCGTCGAATCGGCGGGGTTTAGTTGATGCGCCAAAGGAAACAAGAACTTCAAGAAATATCTTAGCAAAGTAAGATATCTACTCTTCCCAAGAATTAAGGCAAAGCTTAACCTCGAGGAATCTCCGTTTGGACCGTGTTCTTGAACTTTGGAAGCTTGGATTCTCTCTCTCTCCTTACAAAAGCTCGATTTTTGTTTGATCTCGATTGCCAAATCGATCCCTGCCCAGAAGTGGATGTAGGGGGTATTTATAGTCCTTGGGAAGCGTGCCCTCTGAAGAAACAAGTCATAAGTGCTCCACATTTGCGATTAAGCGCGGCTTTCGGTACTTCGCGCTATCTTTGCCTGCGCTCATTGGCGGCGGTGTCGGCTTTACCTGGCTTCTGGCGAAATGATATGAAACACCTCGTTTGGCGATGTCGATCCATAAATTTGTTATAGCGGTTTATTTGCTTTTAAGGCGCGATTAAATGCCCTAAAATCCGCCTGAGTGGTATTTTCGGCGATGTAACCGCCATTAAAATATCGAGCGTCTCTGCGTTGATAAAGTCAAGTGGGCCCCATCGGCATTGATTTAGACCCTTCAAGAGCGTTTAAGTATTACGGGTGTCTGCATTTGGCGAGACACAAGTAAGATGCTCGCCTATTGCGAGACACATCAAGGTGTCTCGCTCGTGGCGGAACACCAACAAGTGTCGCTAGTAGCGAGACACATCAAAGATGTCTGCTTCGTGGCGAGACACACACAAATGTCTGCTATCGGCGAGACATGAACAAATGTCGCTCATGGCGAGGCACAAACCGATGTCTCGCCTTTGTAGCGAGACAATCTTCTTATGTGTTGACTTCTTGAGATTTCGGCGATGTTGTCCTTCGATCTTCTCATAATTTAGTCATATTTGAGGTTCTTGGCAATTTTTGATGCCTCTGGATACCCCTCCAAAGTTTTGGACTCCTCGTATTTTATCGAAGTGCGGAATACTGGATAAGATCTTGCCATACTTTTGTTCATCGTTGAACTTTGTAGAAGAGGCCGTGTTTTGCTTGATTTCTCGAACCACGGCTCTGGCGTAAATCGTGACCATATTTTGGGATCAATAAGCTGTTGCATTTGTATTTGAATGAATTGAAATGTCGAAGTCGATTTTGGACTAATCATCTTCATCTTGAAAGTCACCACTTGGGTTGCGATTGAATGCCTTGAGAGTCATTGGAAAAGCGTCATCTGTTTGAATATCGATTTCGGGGAAGCTTACGTATGTAATATGGAACCAATTTATCTTGAATATCTGCCTTGAATCCGTGGAGAGAAATTATCAATATCTGGATTGTCCGCCAGCGAGGCAATCGAAGTGTCTTGCTAAAAGAGTTTGAAGCGAGGCGGTGTGAAGCGGCATGAGATGTCTGAAATTGGCGGTGTGAAAGCGACATGAGATGTCGCCGCAAAGAACGGCGAGGCGGCATGAATCGCTCGAAGTTTGGCGAGCGGCATGAGAGTCTCGCTCAAAGAACGGCGAAAGCCAGCTCAGAAGAACTCGAGGCGGAAACTAGTGTCTCGCTCGAAAGTGAAGCGGTGCCCGACCTTTATAAACCCGGATACCTAGGGTTTTAACCCCTCGATATCCGCCTCACATGCTTCAAAATCTTCTCAAACCTTCCCAAACCCTATTTTGATCTTCTACTAACCCAGAATCCTTTTACTCTCTCAAGTTTCCAAGTTTGCTCGAAAACCCCTCTTTAGATCTAGGGTTTCTTGGTTTCTTAGGATCCCATCGATTTAGATCGATTTTCCCCATCAAGCCGAGCTTTCTCGACTTTTCACGTGGATCCGAAACCTCTTCATCAAACCCTAGGCCTCTTCAAGCTTCTTGCTTTGGTTTTCATCAAAACCTAGCTTTTCTCTTGTTCAAGCCAAAATCTGATTTTTATCATGTCTCCCAAAGATCTCGTGTCCCCAAGGCCAAATCCGTTCCCCAAACCTCGATGTCGAAGCCAAGTGCCCTCGTCTTTGGGGGTGAGTTCTTCTCGATATATGCACTTATTTTGGGTTGGAAAGTTTGCATTTTTGTATAAAATCCTCATTTGTTCTCCTTTGAGGCATTTGAGAAGAGTCGAGGTCCTCCTTTGTGTGGATGGGCTAAAACAAGTGTTTTGCATAGCCAAAACATCTGTCAAATCAACGAACAAAGCTTCATTGTCTCGGTTTGCGGCGGTTGAAATTTGTCACCAAACTACGAGCGGTTGGGGCTTATCTCATTGGCGGCGATGATTAAGCTGTCTGCGCTTCGGCGAGTCGTTGAGGCTGTCACCATTGTTTGCGTGAGCGATTATGATTGTATCGCCGTTGGCGGCTTAGGCTGTCCATTTCTGGCGTCGGTCTTGACACTTAGCCATTTTTATGTTAATTTTGACCACTGCACTTATAAGTGTATATGTGCTTTGCGGTTGAGTTTCCCCTACATTCAATGTTCATGAGCCAAGTGGATTGCCGCGGCTCGTGTTTTCCTCTTCTCAAGAGATGCCACTAGTGGCGATGCTCCTGCTTTCGGTCCAAATCGCCTCGAATTATTAGGCGTTAGAACATGGTGATGTCGTGATTTCTGAAGAATGATCACCGGCCTTCTGACAAAAATGCGGATCCGGAGATAATGAGGAAGTCCGGCTATTTATTTGGGGATTACATTTGCGGATCGAAGCCTTATGTTGAGGCCGAACCATGGCGTATGAAGGTGATGGCTCTAATCTTTATTTACCTCCATTTGCGGCATCATTCACTCTTGCGGTGCGCAATTTATCGATTAAGAGGAATATGTCTTGGAGGTTGGTGAGGATATGGAGCGCATACCGCTGCGGATATATTGGTAAAGATGCCGCTCCGTGTTCTAGTGACAAAATTACGTTGGTGCTTTACGGGCCTTGTAGGTCATGGCACACCTCATAATGAACTGATGGTCAAAGCGACACCTTGAAGAATCGCTTAGCCAAAATAGGAAGGAGTTGCCTCTAAGAAATCTCATCGGTGCTTGGTTGGGTACATTCTCGCCCCACCGATGGTGGACCACGGATAACGTTCTCGGCCGATGGAGTCGGGAACTCAAAAGTGGATTATATGTTCCCATCCGTGCTAGCATGTATGGAATTCCTCCCAGCTTCGTATCATTTCCTCGCATTGCCGGAAATCTACAACCAGAATAACACTTTTTGACGAAAAATGGGGATGGGTCTACCACTTCATGAAATGATGAAGGTTTCGGGTCTTCCAATGGGTGAAGCACCATATCAAGAATATTTTCCGGCAATGTCGGCGATTGAAGGAAATGAAAGAGAGATCACTGTTTATGAAGTAGGAGCTAACTTGCCACTATCAAAGGCTGCAATAGCGGCGGTGGGCGTGAAGGCTAGGAGGCTTCCTGATTAGTCATAAGCGGTTCGCCGATATCTATTCGAACTTAGAGGATAACGAGGATGTAAGTGAGCGAAAACCGCCCTCCTACTCATCAACAACAAATTGCAAAGATCAATGCCCAATCCTTCACTACCCCATATCTTTGAGGGCAAAATTCCTAAGGGGCGAAGTTTGAGACTTTCTTGTGGCAACTACAAAAGCGAGATCAAGCCACAAACTCTCTTGGCGGGCTACTTGGCTATCACGGTTGAAGAAATGTGTAGTCCGCACCAATCTTGGATGCCTGCCTTTAGAAGTGCTTTGGTAGTTGAGCTGGTCACGGTCGTCGCCTTTCTCTTCTTAGGCAATGGTGGCGGATATTCATGGTGGACTCCGTGGATAGTCTCAGTTTTACATAAGGGCAAAGGGTCTTCTAGCGACATCAGTAAAGTAGAACTACCGTATACTTATTTGATGGCTGGCTCGTACTCCATCGTCGGATCGATGGCGGCCCCGACATAGTAGATTATCAAGCTGCCTTATTCTGAGATATTGGAAGAATGTAAATGGAAGCGAGGCGATGGTGCGGGCGTCTCGCCAACTCAGAATTGCCAAGAGTTGGGAATTCTTTAAATGTTTCCCGAACTTTTCAGGCCGATATGATGACATGCTTGTAGATGCTGCTGGGCCTAGCGGAAGTCGAACTATTCTGGATCTTGGTTGTTTCCATGGCTAATGAACATTCGCATCGGTTACCTGATTTTCCGGGTGAAGAATTCCTGCGACATAGAGCCTTATCTCCCATGCCGTTTCTCCCGTCAATTCGGCTATGATCAAATCTACATCGGGAATCCAAATCGGGGAATGAAGACTCATGGAGGTCTTATTGACGGTGCGCAGGTATTGGAACATGCGTACGCATGATGAGTTGATCTCCCTGGCTCTGGGAGCGAAGCTTGGATGACTTTTCTATACTGCAAATGGCTCATTGCGGCTAATGCTCCGGAGTAGAACATAGCGAGAGCCTACACCAACCCGTGCTTCCCCAAGCGAGCTCGTCCTTCAAAGAAATCAAAAGGCAAGAAGAAGGTCACGAAGAGAGTGAAGAAGAGGAATTTGATTATCTGATCCGCACGAAGAAGAAAAGGTATTCGTTCAGAGTCGGGTCGGGCGAAGTTGTAGTCCCATCGCCTCGCCCGCTCTCGGTTCGGCGAGATGTACGGTCAAACCCTCTTCTTCGTGTTCCACCTCCTCCGGCGTCCTTTGAAGCGGCCTCCGCCGAGAAGGTCGTTCTTACTATCCACGGATGGCGGTCGAGGCGGGGAAGAAGAAGAGGTAGAAGAAGAAGCGGCTTATACTCGAAGAGGGCTCGTCCATCACCGGCCGTTCATACTCCCTTCTATCGCGGGCAATAATCGTCTGAAGAAAGTCGTTACATAGGCCTCATCGTCTGAAATCCCCAAAATCACCAACTCCTAAGGCGATAGACACCGATTTTCCGCCTAAGAGAAGGTATGACTCAGATTCATCATCTCGGACTTTACCATTTCATCTATGATTATTAATTATTCCATTTTTCTTATCTCAAGAAGGCGAGGTTCGGTGAACCTTCTCCTCCAAGAGTGTTCACTTATGATGATCCAACACCAAGCTATGGATCGGGATATTCAAGATACCTCACCGTGGCGACATTGGCGTCCGGTTTTACGAAGGTGCATTGCAGATACGACCATTTCATCACGGATGGCGACTTAGAATCATGAAAGAGTCGAATTGGTTCCTCCACTTATTGCTAACGCTTCATATTCTTTTAGAAAAATTCCAGAAATGGCATAGCGTTAACCGACTGAGCCAACTCACGGTATGAGATTTGAACTTTACTTTTGTTCTTCCTTCATTGAATTGAAGCACTAATACTGCTGTAGCTGCGGTGATGGAAAAGCGATTGAGGGAAGCGGCTTCAAGCGAGAGCTTGATAAATCACGAACCCGGCGGCTCTTGGTATGTACATATATGTTATTATGATTCTCATATATATAGATATGTGTATACTAACACCAGGCGTATTGTTGATGTCCGGTGAGCCGAGAGGCCAGCAGACACATTATGAAGAGAATTTGAGGGTCATTTGAACAAAGCGCTCAAATGATCTCTTTCTCTCAATTTGATCCACATCGATTTACGAGATGCTATCGAATCTACTCAGAAGGAATCTCTTGTAGAAGCTAGCTCTTACGTGATGCGTGTCTTATCGTCCAAGTCTTGAGTTTTTTAGCGGATAATTGACACTTGATGGTATTCTCACCGTAGGGACTCATTACTACTCTTGTAGAACAAACTCCTCGCGGTCTCAGATTTGGAGATTCAACCCCTTGTTCTCCTCTTGAGTCCATCATTGTATCCCTTTGTTAGAGAGTCGTTTGTTCAACTGGACCACCAACTACTCAAGCCGAACTGAATCGGTTTGGTGGTTCCGCGAGTGAACAACCAACTATGGAGCAAACAACTCAAATTGAAGGCCTATTATTCACCCAGACCACCGGCTATCCAACCCGAAATTGAATCAACTTCGTGGTTCTCCAAACCGGATCGATGAGTGTGGAAACAACTCTGTGGAGGATCTTCTAGCCGTATCGGTATATCTTCCAATCTTGATTTTTTTAAAAATTTGAGTTGAATCCTCGAAGCTTACACTTTTCTTTCACGGCTCCTTCCATCTTGTATGACACAATTAAAGCTTTAATGGCGGATGAGGATCCGTAAAAGATGGTCATCGCAGAGCTCGAGGGTTTCACATTCCTTCTCAATAAATTGATTGAAAAGGTCGTGAATAAAGGTTCTTCCTTATTTCGGTAGCGGCTCCTCGATCGGCATGTAAGTTTCATAAGAGAGGAGGGTTTTCCCGACTTGGCTAACTCCATCCTGAAGATCGATCCGGCTAGAGCGAGGAATTGAATAAACTTGAGACTTGGTCGGGGGTACTTCTTCTTATATCTCTTCTCGAGTTGAGTCTATTACACAAGCTAGAAATCAAGCGAAGCTGTTGAAGAAGAACTACAGCAAGTGCAAGCTCAATCCGCTGCCTAAGGGCAAGCTTGAATACGGAATGAAGCCAATCTTGACTTGGTCGCCTTCTGTTGAGACGCCGCGACCTTGAGATCGCAAAGAAAGCTCTCGAAGACAGAAGCGGCGTGCTCTGCAAATTGATCTTGCTAGTTCAGAAGACTTGCTCCAAACCGCGTAACAATTGAAAGCATCGATGAAAGGTCTGTGACTGGATCGAGAAGATTATTCAACTTCTAACTATTAATGATGCTTCGAGTCCTTCTCGAAAGAATTGGAACAAGAATACGGTGAGCTTTGTTGGAAAACGGATCCGTTGCCGTCAAATATATTCATAGAACACTTTTGTTAGATTTTGCCAACACTTTGTAATTCACTTTTACATGAAATAAAATTTCTTTTATCATGTTTTCATCTATTCTGCTTTTGAACAAATAAACATAATTTCAATAGGATTTTGGCAAACCCTCGACCATCAGGATTTGATATGCCTTTACCAACTACCGTTTGAGTTGGGCTAGCATGTAGATTATCTAAGTCCGCTCTACATATAACGTTGTGCTAAAAGAATAAATTCTCTCGGACTTTGTACTACGATATTGAATCGTAGGCTTTATCAATTATCCGCGGGAATTGACTACGTGGCGTGTGTTAGGCGGTGACTTATTCCGATTTGGGCGGGAATAACACTACTACATAAATAAGCGTAGATTTAATATAATCGACTATGTAATAAATACATAAACTTTTGGAATTGTGTCTTCTCTTGGGGCAGCGAACCCGTTGTGTCTTCTCTTGGGGCTTAAAACGAACCCGTTGTGTCTTCTCTTGGGGCTTAAAACGAACCCGTTGTGTCTTCTCTTGGGGCTTAAAACGAACCCGTTGTGTCTTCTCTTGGGGCAGCGAACCCGTTGTGTCTTCTCTTGGGGCTTAAAACGAACCCGTTGTGTCTTCTCTTGGGGCTTAAAGCGAACCCGTTGTGTCTTCTCTTGGGGCTTAAAACGAACCCGTTGTGTCTTCTCTTGGGGCTTAAAACGAACCCGTTGTGTCTTCTCTTGGGGCAGCGAACCCGTTGTGTCTTCTCTTGGAAGCGAACCTGTTTCATGAAAGAAATTAATAATAGGTGTTAATATTATCGGTGGCTTCAATCATTTAAGATTTTCGGTAGAATGAGAGCTTAATGAATGTATTTGTTCACAAGTCAAATCATTCAATCTGCAAGCAATTATCTGAATATATTAGGGATAATATATCTTGAGAACTTTAGTTAATTGGCATCATTAACTTGTCACCATCTTGAGTGATCAGCGATATGCTCCATTTGAGTAGGCAGTATCAATTATAAACGGTCCTTCCCATTTGGGTGGAATTTGCCTTTCTTCTTGGAATTGAGAATCATCGATCGCCGGACGGCCAGTACCAGTCTCTTCCTTGAAACTCCGATAGCGGACTTTCTTGTTAAAGGCTTTGGAAATTACGGCTTGGTATAGCTCAATCGTTGTTGAGCTCCCAGCGTTCTCGTCTAACACCTCAAGCTCTTCAAGACGCTTTTGATGTTGCTTTCGTCGCTTGTCATCCCTATCGCAAGGGCTACACGGCGACGAATTTGTATCTCTAAAGGCAAAACTTCACATCCGTATACTAAGGAATATGGTGTGAATCTGTCGGTGTTGATTTGTAGTGCGATATGCCCAAAGAGCTTCACCAAGCTTATCATCCCAATCGCTTATTGGTTTTGACTAGCTTTGCTAAGATTTTGATGATAGTTTTATTAAAGGCTTCACCTAAACCATTTGCGGTGGGATTATAAAGTAATGGGCGAAATGTCTTGTATTCGAACTTCGCGAGATCGGCGAAGGCGTTCTTGATGAGCGAGGACCATTGTCATGCACAATTAGTCTCGGAACACCATATCGATAGATAATATGGTGTTTAATGAATTGATGGCGATTACTTCGTTTGACTTCTTTGAGTGGAATTGCTTGACCCATTTAGAGAAGTAGTCGGTAATTGCCAAAATAAAGCGATCACTTTTCTTGGCGGAAATATGGGTCCTACCACATCCATTCCCCATGTTTCAAGCGGCCAGTAGGCGGGTCGAGATCTTACGGTGGTGATGCATGTAATTTGCATGTATTTGACACGCATGACATCGTCTCGCATATTCAATTGCATCTCTAATCATGAATTGGCCAATAATAGCCTAACCTTCTTAGTCTATCTCGGCTTAGGACCGGGTTGATCGCACGCAGAATCGCGTCATGTGCTTCTTTAAGTGCCTCTTCCGCTTCCTTGGTGAGAAGACATCGGAGTAACAATCCATCATATGTACGACGATAAAGTGTTGAATCTTTGCGTTGTAGTAGAATCTCGTGCTCTTCTTCTGATAGATTCCCTTTCTTTTATATCTTAGGTAAAATCAGTGTAAGACATAATCTATAATAGGAAGCCAATCTGAAGTTGAGTCTGTTGAAGTAGCATGTGTTTCCTTGACATCAAAATATATTACGGTATGAAAAGTTGGTGTGTCCTCACGATGTGGTGTTACGTTTGAGGGTTGCTTGATGAAGCGGCGATCTTTCTGATGCATCGGCATAAAGCGTTAAAGCGTGGTATATATTCGATGAAGAAACTTTTGAATGATTACGCCATCTCTATTGCCGCTTCATGATATGGGATCAAACCGGATTTCTAACTTCATAGTCTCCACGAATTTGCTTAACTATGAGTTGAGAATCTCCGGCAGCTTGAGATATTGACCCCGGACTCTTTATGGCGGAGTCAATAAGTAATGCATTGTACTCGCCACATTATTAGAGCACGGTTCGCCGCTGAATAAGCTCGAGGCATCACGTGTTTCTCCGGGAAACTAAGACAACTCCGACTCAGCAGAAATCTTAGAACATCGGGCACTTTCGCCACATTGGTTGCGGGGCGCTCGTCGATATAATTGCCACACATATTCATGAGAAGTGTGATTGACCTCATAGGTTTACGTCGGGTAAATCTTCATAAAGTATAGCTTTATATTTGTGGTCGTGACTAGAAGATCACAAATCGCTTGTCCCTTCACCGACTTGCTGTTTGAAGTGGATGTCGTTATTGCGAAAGGAGTAATGCCCATCTCGCTAATCGCCAATTCAAAGAAGCCGGTTGTGTCATGAATACTCGAATGGGTTAATCACGAGATGACATGTATCGTCTGTCCAACCCGGTAATGGCGCATTTTACGGAGTGCAAATACCAAAGCTAGGCATTCTTTCGATATCGGGATATCGGATTCAGCGCCCACCATTGTCGACTTAAATAATATCTTGCTTGTTAAGTGACCGTTATCATCATCTTGTGCTAATAAAGCACTTAATGAATGGTTGAGTGCTCGACATAAATCAAGAGCGGCCTTCACGATTTGGTCGCGGCGAAACGAGGAGGATTTGATAGATATATTTTAATATCTTCAAAAGCCTTCGACAAGCATCATCCCAAACGAATGAAACACCCTTCTTGGCTAGCTTGGAGAACGGCCGACACTTGCCCGCAAGGTTCAAATAAACCGCCTTATGTAAGCCAATCTCCTTGCAACCCTCCGAAGTTCTTTGAGATTCTTCTGGGTTGTAACTCATTAATCGCCTTCACCTTATGCGGATCAATATGAATTCCCTTTGACGTGACGACAAAACCAAGGAATTTACCATCGCCATTCCTAAGAATGACTTAGTTGGATTCATCTTCAATTGATGACCCATAAGTTCAAATACCGCCCCGAGATCTTTAATATGATCGCTCTTATCCGGCTTTTCACTACTAAATCGTCAACATAGCATTCGACGGTCTTTCTTAGATGATCTTCAAAATATTTGTCATTGCCCGTTGATAAGTAGCTCTGCGTTCTTGGACCAAAGGGCATAGCGGTATAACAAAAGATGCAGAGAGGCGTCGAAATGAGGTATGTTTCTCATCGTCGGGATGCATCTTGATTTGATTATATCGAGAGAATCCGTCCATAAATGACATTCTTTCAAACCCACACGTATTATCTATGATGGCGTGCGTGATGGGGAGTGGAAAGTCATCTTTAGGGCATGCCAAGTTTAGATCTCTCAAATCGATGTAAACTCTAATTGTCCCATTCTTTTAGAACAGAACAATATTTGCGACCAATCGGATGTTGCTCTTCCCCGATAAAGCCCGATTTTATGAGCTTCTTAACCATTCTGATCCTTCCATAATTTGGGGCCGAAATCTTACATTGTTGTTTCCACGGGTTTAGATTACGGCGATATTAAATTCGATGCTGCTGCTATACGGATCAAGCCGGGCATGTCTTCATAATTCGGTGAATACATCAATATATTCCAATAAGAGAAATCAATTCCTCTTTTTCTTACGGAGGAAGACTACCACTCCACGAATATGGGTTTGGATTATCTTCATCACCCATATTAGCGAACAAGCTGCATCTTGGTGGCGGTTCTCTTTGTTCAAACCTATCTCGGCTGAACATTCGGATGGAAAGTCAAGGGTCTTCCCATTACGGTAAATAATCATCTTCTTGGTGTGCGGGACTTATTGTGGTCATATTGGACATTAGCCCTTGAACACTTCACCAAGACTAAAATCGAATCGGTGAAGAATCGGCAATTTGTCATGATCATCAATTTGCCAACAAAGATTCGCCGAGGATGAAGAAACATAGCCAGACCCTTTTATATTCATAATACGATCGGGCTTTCCCTTGAACATAGAGAGATTGGCGGAATCGAACACGCGTCGAAGCCAAGACCGGGCAGGTGTCGCGAAGTTATATCCCCATTTCTTCATGTAATGGTGCGCTTGTGAGCTATATTTGGAAAAATGTTTGCGGATCGTCGTTGCTATCTTGATTCCTCACAATAATCTTGTGGTGGAGATTTTCTTCCTTTTCCAAAGATTGTTTGCTTTGCATCTTTCAAAGGAAGGAGGAATGTTGATCGTCGAACTTTGAAGGCATTTCTTCACCGTTCAATGACGAGCGTACATGCACATCATGATCCTGTACAATCACGCATTACGGTATCAACACTATGTACATACTCTAAATCGTCATTTATTATATGTTCATCGACGAAAGTTGCCGTTACAACTTTCTCGGCGATTCAGCTCCGTCAAGATCGATTACAAGAGGTTCGATGTCATTAAATACAAAGTTTCCATCGTGTCGAGCCCGGCCTCGGTATCGGCTTCATTACGGCTGTCAGGTACCACAGGCGATGGTTGATGTCGGATTGACACCATACAAAAGAGAGTCGATAAAATAATTTTCTAACCCTTAAATGGTTGCTTATCGCGACCACCGTCTTGACCACATTATCGATGTCGACATACTTCAAGCATCGATGTAATGTGGATGGGACTATAAGGCTACCGTGGATCCAAGGTCGACCCAATAGTAGATTATCTGAAGTCTGCATCGATTACATAACATGTAACCTCAGATTTGAGATCTCCAAGGCGGCACTTTATCCGATTTTACCCAAAGTGCGGACCGGTATTAAATCCATAAATCAGATGCTGTAGAAGCCAACTTGCTGGCGAATTCCAAGATGATACATCAACCGAGTGGCATAATGTCGACCGCAGATCCGTGATCAACTTGAATCTGTTGGCGACAATCGAGCCAATGTACCCGGTGAAGTATAATAATGGCATCATGCTTGAATTTTTCACCGCATATCCTCTGCAAAGGTTATGCAAGGAAATTGTGTTCTTTGCCAAGTTGCGGTGTTGGTCTTCTCGGGAACACCTTGACTTGAGTGATAAAAGCTTACGAATCGACTAGCGCTTCTGTAAGGCTTCTCTAGTCTCTTTAGAAAGACGTAGTAACTCATAAAGAGTTATCCTCATTTGGAATGTTGGCCAGGGTCATGCGTCGAAGCGATATGATGAGCGAACTTCGGTTTGTCCCTCTAATCGGATGATTAAATCGGAATTTGCCTGTTGCACCTCTTGAAATTTGTTTATCTTTCCGCTTGGTTGTATCCTCTTTGGCTACTTCACATTTGCGACTTCGGGTTGTGTTGGTGGAGTCATTGCCACCGATTCGGTTAGAGTTTTGGCATTCGAATCGAATTTCTGGGTATTGATAATCAATTTATGCCCACTTCGTAGCATAAGCCGGGTTACCTTCTCACACGAACTTCATGTTCATTTTCGGATAATGAAAGAATTGGAGCTTTTCGTCACCCTCTTAGGAATTGCGAGAAATATGAGCCGCGAGCTTGCCTTCGCGCTTGGACTTCCGTGTTGAAGAAGACCCCGCCCATTGCTCATCTTGAATAAGATCCGATGAATCCAAAGTACTTCGCCATTAGGGAGTCGTATGATACCAACCCTTTCGACGCTGCCCATGTGGATCATCATTGACCGCTTTGACTTTAACCTCGGGGACAATCTTACGTAAATATGGCATGGGTAGTAGAGATCCAAAGTTGATGGCCACCATATTTGAACCAACTTTCTTCTCCTTCTTAGCCGTTATGATTCCCGCGATTAGAGCTTGAATTTTGTCTTTAAGAACAAAACAACTCTTGGTGGGATGATGGACCCATACGTAGAATGCCTACGATGCTTGGATCTGAGGTCTTGTTAGCCTCTTCTTGATTTGTGATTGGAGGCAATTTGATCTTGTTGTTATCCAAGAGGTATTTGAAGATAGCGGGACTTCTTCCTCTTTGAAAGTATAGCTCTTTTGGAACCTAGCATCGGAGCCTACGCAATTCTTGAGGTTTTGTTGAAACCTCAATTGCGATTCTTGCTGTTGTGAAGCTTGTTGTTCTTTGTTGGAATGCGATTTGCTTCAGCGGCATTAGCTAACGCCTTTCCTTTGCCACGAGGCACAAAATTGGCTTTGAGGGAACCGCTAGGGTTCACCTCTCTCATTCTTCTTTCTCCCCGATGAACCGCTCGCTTCTTCACCATTGAGTTTCAATTCCTTCCAAGTGGTTGGTGGTGTAACCCCATGACTTCCAACAATTCTATAGAAAGATTGTTGTGGCAAGTCTTCAATATGAACTCTTGATGGTGGATCTCGCAATTCATAGCTTTATTGCGGAAGCGGCTTGCGAAGGTGTCAATTGTCTCCCCACCTTTTGTTTCTCATCTAGAGAGTTCCAATGGAAACTTCGTGTCATCATCAAAGAAATTACCGAGAAAAGAGCTTTCCATGTCGCTCCAACAGCTAATGCTCCCAGCCTTTGAGTCTTCGATACCAATCGGCTCCCGAAGAATACCGTGAATGACCAGAATCATCAAAGCTCATTTCGAGATCACCCCAAGTGAGATTTGAAATAGATCAAGTCTTTGTGTAAACCCCTCCCGTCAAAGGTGTGAAATTAATCAAACTGAATTTCTGGTAAGGGATTGAATCCCACTCTCGGATATGGACGAATTCGGTCTTCTTAACCTCTGGCGATCATTAAAGCATTAATTTTGCCTTCAAGCTCCTTCATCTTTTCATTTTCATCCTCGGCTTGTTTTGGATGATTCCTAGTAAGAGGAATTGGAATACTTCGCCTTGGGTAGCGAACACCTTTTCTTAGGAGGTTTATCGGCATAAATGTGTTCATCTATCTCGAATCAACATCTTCGACATTATGGGTATCAAGATTGATAGCTCCACCTTGTTGACTAGATCGGTGTTGACTAGATCCAGTACATTGACTAGACCAGTATTGACTAAACCGGGGTTGTGCCCGTATGGGTTTGCAATTCCCTCATCTGTTGCATAGCTAGCTCCATCTCTGTTCTCATTTCAGCCTTAAGCTCTTCTCTTTGCTTGGCTAAGGCTTCTTGTAACATTTGAGCGGGACATGGGAGTAATGGTAAAGCCTCCTATGGTGACGACTCATACTTGAAGCGATGTCGTCGAAGCTATTCTTTGGCGGTGGGAAATTTCATCTTCTGATGAATCTCCTTCATGCATTCTTCTATAGTCAATCGTCGGCGTAGCTCGCAATTGCAATCGGACATTCTCGAAATTGAGACCGACCTTTCCTCGAGGGAAAAGTCGGGATCTTCATCAATGTAGGTGCTTTCCCTTTGTTTACCATGTTAATAGTAACCGGGAAGTTAGATCGGTTGGATGGTAGATTTTCTTTCTTCGAGTCGTCTTGACTCGGCTTGAGTCTTCCGTTCTTGGCGGGGAAAGCCTCTCGAATCTTGAAGCTCTTTGTGGTTGAGCATTTGATTCGAATGTGCACATCCCGACAAGAACGCCTTGATTAATTGTGCACACTAACAAGAACAATTTATTTCATCAATCGTTCTCTTTCTTGTGTTGCCACCTCGGCTGATGGCATAGTTGATATGGTTTGTCACCCCAAGTATAGCGTTGCCCTTAGCGGAGGACCGACGTTTTCTTTAGGGCGTCGGCCATTTGACTGGGAGACAACTTCCGCTTGGCTTCATCATCCGGTTGCTTCGCATGAATTACCGTGGTTTGATCATTTTTGTGACTTTGCGAGTCACTTTGTTTCCTCGGCACCGTGGACCCCTTAGGGATGCTCAAACGAGATGCGATAGGAACTCTTGAGGCTTGCGAAGTCGGTTCTTTCGGGACATTGTTGTGTGCGGGTTGAATGACTCAAACGCCCGACTTTGGACCAAGGCGGTGAACACGAAGTTGAAGGATTAAGTCGTTGGTATATTGCCGTAAGAAGTGGACGGAAGAGGAGGAAAAGTGCATTTTCGCTAAGGCATGAAGCCTTGCCTCATTGTGGCGGATTCACCTTGTCTTGGCGCGAGGAGCGTTTACTACCTCATTGTTGGCGAAGCGGCTTAAACTGGCTCGGCTGGCGACGATTCAACTGTCTCGGTGAAGACTAGCGGCGAGGCAACCTCTGAGCGATTTTGGCGTCGACTTTGGAACCCAAATTTTGTGATTTTGGGTCGATTCCCCGGTTGATTTTGACTCTTGTGCCTTGCGAACAACGGCGCGTCTTGCTTGAGCAATCGTGCACGGCGGCTTTTAGGCGGCGCTCCTTCTTGTCAATGGGTCCTTTTGGCGAGAACCCATTCTTCCTTGGGAGGAGTGTTGAGGGCTGAAGTTGAGGCATCATAGATTGCGGCCTCGATCCGTGAGTTAGTATTGTAATGAACTCCGCCTGCTGATTCCATGGCCTTGGCAAGTTGCCGGGCCATCTTTTGGCTGTCTTTGGCGAGCCCTCTTCGTCAAAGCGGTTGAGATCTTGTTGAATGACTCCTTCTTACGAAAGAGTCAACGGCGAGCTCGGGCTGAGATCAGCCAGAGGTGTTGTTGTCGGGAAATCGCCTGCTTTGAGATTCATTGCCTCCCAGAGCGAACCTCCTTCTTTGGAGATGAAATCCTCCGATGCTTGCGGCGAGGAGGACTTTGATGAAGAAGAGGAGAGATATTCCTCGAACAGCTTGATCGAAGAAATAATCCACCCATCGACCATGAGGTCGGCTTGATCATTGCAAGGCTGCGACACAACGATCTCTGCTCGAGACCGTTAGCTCCCCTTGTAATTGCGCCATCGTGTTTGAGTCGAAAGTTGATTTCTTTTCGCTTCCATTACAAAACTTAAGAAAATTACACTTTGATTTTCGGTTACAAAGAATTTAGATAACTTTCTTACAAACTTCGAACAAAAGATACTACAAGTGTAGATCTCACTTTTTTGTGGGACTTTTCTGCTGGGGGCCAGCGTAATCCGTGGACCCCCGTCGGTGATCGTCGAATCGGCGGGGTTTAGTTGATGCCATAGGAAACAAGAACTTCAAGAAATATCTTAGCAAAGTAAGATATCTACTCTTCCCAAGAATTAAGGCAAAGCTTAACCTCGAGGAATCTCCGCTTGGACCGTGTTCTTGAACTTTGGAAACTTGGATTCTCTCCTTACAAAGCTCGATTTTTGTTTGATCTCCGATTGCCAAATGCGATCCCGCCCAAGTGGATGTAGGGGGTATTTATAGTCCTTGGGAAGCGTGCCCTCTGAAGAAACAAGTCATAAGTGCTCCACATTTGCGATTAAGCGGCGGCTCGAGCGCCTGGCGCTATCTTTGCCGCTTCGGCTGAGCGGCGATGTGTTTACCACCGCTTCGCTGGCGGCGATATAAACTACCTCGGCCGGTGGCGGCGATGTAATCCACTTCATTTGTTATAGCGGTTTGGCTGCTTTTAAGGCGCGATTAAATGCCCTAAAATCGCTGGTAGGGTATTTTCGGCGTATGTAAGCCCATTAAAATATCGAGCGTCTCTCGCTTTGATAAAGTCAAGTGGGCCCCATCGGCATTGATTTAGACCCTTCAAGAGCGTTTAAGTATTACGGGTGTCTGCGCATTTGGCGAGACACAAGTAAGTGCCTCGCTAGTTGCGAGACACATCAAAGTGTCTGCTCGTGGCGAGACACCAACAAGTGTCTCGCTAGTAGCGAGACACATCAAAGTGTCTCGCTTCGTGGCGAGACACACACAAGTCATCTCGCTATCGTGAGACATGAACAAGTGTCTCGCTCATGGCGAGGCACAAACCAGTGTCTCGCACTGTAGCGAGACACAATCTTCTTATGTGTTGACTTCTTGAGATTTCGACGATGTTGTCCTTCGATCTTCTCATAATTTAGTCATATTTGAGGTTCTTCAGCAATTTTTGATGCCTACACTCCTCACCCATTAGTGGTCACATCCCACAAGTCAAAGGGATGACACCATAGAGAGTATGGCTCTCCTCAACTGGGCATGGCCATATCTCACAAATCAAGGAAGTGGCCTTGCCTCTCCTTGCCTATTTATAAGCCACCATCTCCACATGAGAAAGGGGGCATTTTTTTTGGAGAGGCTTGGCAAATTTAAAGTCTCAATCTGAATTCTCAGATCTGGAGACTCTTGGCTCTTCGCAAACTCTTGCGTGCTAGCCTCTGGAGCACATATCCGGCTTTGGCAATTCATCAAGCTCGGGTAGAACCAAACTCCATCAACTCCGAGCTTCTACTGCGTACTGAAGCTCGACCGCAACGTCGATCGGATCGTCCAAGGGAAGCAAACTCCACTCGAGCATCGAGGGAGGCGTCCTATCGCTACCGACGAACCCACGTTTGTTCGCGAGGAAATTTAAAGCTGTAAAATAAATGTTATCCCTTCTAATTGATTTTAAAGAAAGAATAAATACAACTCTCTCGAATGCAATCTCTCTCTCTCTAACTGACTTAGATAAAAAGAAATTACAAATTCCTCGATCGGTTGCCCGATTTACAAAAGAGAGAAGGATCAACGGAGAACCTTCCCTTTATTTAATCGGGTTCTTCACGGTAGCGGTGGGAGCTTGAATCTTGTATCCCGCTGACGATCCGACCGCCTTGACTCGTGGGGCGAGGTTGAAAAAGAACTTCGCGAGGAGCAAGTCTAAGAACTTCATAAAAGCAAGTTTATAACTCTAACGAGTTTGATAACTCAAGATATGAGTTTTGTAACTCTGCCGCGAGTTTGTATGCCAAGCCGAGCGAAGAGAGGCCAATCCAAAGAAGCCTCCTCTAAGCCAACACAACCTCCTCTCCAAAGCCGTGTCGAGAGGAAAAGCCCCTTCCACCGAGCCTTTGGCTATTTATAGGGTTTTAAGGGGTGTAATCGACCTATAATAACCTAAATGAGGGTTAATGGCCCTCGGCTTCGTGCAAAACAGTTTTGGCTGTTAAGATCGTGTTTGAGCGAGTCAAAGCAGTTGGTTGCAGGAGCAAGCCTGGCGTCTGCGTTTTGAGCTTGAGCGGGCCATGTGCTCCGCGTTTGGGGCTTGAGCGGGCCATGTGCTCAGCGTTTGGGGCTTGAGCGCGGGCCGTGTGCTCTGCGTTTTGGAGTTGAAGCGCGGGCCAGCTCCGCATTTTGAAATGAAACGCGGGCCATGTGCTCAGCGTTTGGGGCTTCGAGCGCGGGCCATGTGCTCCGCGTTTGGGGCTTCGGGCGGGTCGCGAGCCATGTGCTCAGCGTTTGGGGCTTCGAGCGGGCCATGTGCTCAGCGTTTGGGGCTTCGAGCGGGCCATGTGCTCAGCGTTTGGGGCTTGAGCGGGCCATGTGCTCCGCGTTTTGAATTGAAGCGGGGATGAGCCGCATTTTGAATTGAAGAGATCAAAACTTGTGATCTCTTTTCACAAGGATTGTCAACTTGTAATCCTTGTACTCGGAGACATTAGCTTCGATTCTCCTTTGTCATCGTGAAAGTCGTCGACTTGTAACCTTCATCGATAGTGTTTGAGATATTGGATGTCTTGATGAATTTACTACCCTCTGGGAGACCCCCTCAAAGTTTTGAAAGTTTGCGGTTGGACGGGACGAAGCCAAATACTTTGATATCTTCTTTGTTTGATCCCGAAGGTATTGCTCCTCATTCCGCCTTCAACGGTTGTGTCTCGCTTTTGCCCACGCTTAGTCATTCGCCTTGCATGGATGAACTCGGCGTTTTGCCTTTTGAAATGCGGGAGTGGCCAGTGGCGTCTTGAACTTTGCTACGGAGACCTGATCCTCGCGATTTGAGGTTGAAACCCGGGCTGGCCATCGTTCTTTGTTTAAAGCGGCGGGCGCAACCCTCGTGCGTGGGTGGTCCCGGCGTTTCATGAGTAAAACGGGATGAACCCCACGCTTCCAACTAAGTCTTTTAGACTTTCTTTAAGGTGCCAAAAGTATAGTGTTAACTTGGCATGCCTTTCATACTTGTTGTTTGAACAAGCTTTTGGGGACTTATCACTCTATTGTAAAGAGTTGATAAATTGGTTTTATCATCGAGGTGAAATTTTAACTTGATAATGATTTTTGAGGACTTATGGCTCTATTGGAGAGTCGATAAGTTGATTTTATCGAGAGGTGTGGGGTTAACTTGATAAAGTTGGGTATTTGTGATTTGAACAAGATTTTGAGGACCTATCGCCTATTGATGAGAGTCGATAAGTTTAGGTTTTATCGGGGATAAAATATGAAATCAAGGTTTAAGGCACGTGATGTGAACAAGGCTTACATGGCTGCTTGGTGTGAACAAGGCTTTGGGCTTGTAGTTTGAACAAGGCTTTGGGCTTGTAGTGTTAACAAGGCTTCGGGCCTGTGGTGTAAACAAGGTTTTGGGCTTGTAGTTTGAACAAGGCTTTGGGGCTTATCATCCTATTAAGGAGGATTGATAAGTTGATTGTCAGAGGTGTGAGGTTAACATGACAAGGATATGTTGCGATTGGAGCAACTTTGTGGACTTATCATCCTATTGGAGAGGATTGATAAGTTGGTTATTAAACTCTCCTGAGGATGTGTACAGATTTTGATAGGATTGTGTTGTAATTTGAACAACTTTGTGGATCTATCATTCTATTGGAAAGGAATGATGAGTTGATTGATGGGGTTTAGATGTGATTTGAACAATTTTGAGGAACTTATCTGGCGGGAGGATTGATAAGTTGATTATATCATCGAGGTATAGTGTCGACTTGATGAAGATACGTTCGTCGAACAACTTTGAGGACCTATCATCCTATTGAGAGGATTGATAAGTTGATTGCGATTTAAGCAAATTTGAGGAGTTCGCCAAGACGGACGTTGTGCTAACGATGTTGAATAATGTAGACTTTGTCGCCTTTACGGTAAGAGACTAACCGGCAACGCGTTGTAGGCTGACTTTAGGTTATTGGCCAACCCCCACCATCAACGGACTTGATGAGCCTTTACCGACACCGCTTGAATCGGGCTAGCATGCGATTATCTAAACTGCTCAAGATGTGACGCTGTGCTAAAAGAATAAAACTCTTTAGGCTTAATGCTACGATGTTGAATCGTAGACTTTGTCGTCTTTTGGGTAGAGACTAGCGGCAACGCGTGTTGGCGTTGACTTTAGGGTTATTGGCCAACCCCCACCATCAACGGACTTGATGAGCCTTTACCGATTCCGCTTTGAATCGGGCTAGCATGCGATTATCTAAACTGCTCAAGATGTGACGCTGTGCTAAAAGAATAAAACTCTTTAGGCTTAATGCTACGATGTTGAATCGTGAGGCCGTCTTTCTCACGGAATAGACTACCCTACGCATGTATTAGATGCGTGCTTATCTCGCTTAGGTGTCGAGATAAAATTCCCGATTTGAATTACGGTGTCTTCTTCGATCGGTAAAAGACTAAACCGAAGCGTGTGTTAGGCGTTGACTTATCCCTACTTAGGATTAGGGATAAAATTCCCGATTTGAATTCCGTGTCTTCTTCGATCGGTAAAAGACTAAACCCGCAGCGTGTGTTAGGCGTTGACTTATCCTACTTAGGATTAGGGATAAAATTCCCGATACGAGGTGGATTGTGGTGTTATTAATAACAACTCGAGGATTTATCGCTCTATTGAAGAGAGTCGATAAGGTGATTGTCAGAGGTGTTAGGTTAACATGACAAGGATATGTTGCGATTGGAGCAACTTTGAAGACTTATCGCTCTATTGAAGAGAGTCGATAAGTTGATTGTCAGAAGAGGTCACCTTGCTAATAACAAGACGAGCTAATCTTAACTTTGTGGGATTTGCGTTGCGATGTGAGCAACTTTGTGGGCTTATCATCCTATTGGAGAGGGTTGATAAGTTGGTTGTCAGAGGTGTGAGGTTAACATGACAAGGATATGTTGCGATTGGAGCAACTTTGTGGACTTATCATCCTATTGGAGAGGATTGATAAATTGATTGTCAGAGGTGTGAGGTTAACATGACAAGGATACGTTGCGATTGGGGCAACTTTGTGGACTTATCATCCTATTGAGAGGATTGATAAGTTGGTTGTCGAGGTGCATTGTTAACTTGAGTTGATATTCGATTTGAGCAACTTTGTAGACTTATCATCCTATTGGAGAGGATTGATAAATCGATTTTGGTGAGTGTGCTGCGCGTTGAAGTGCTTACATTGTCAAAAGTGTTTTGTTAACTTGACAATATTTAGAATTTATTATTCTACTCGAAAATAACAAATAATC
Organism: Asparagus setaceus; assembly: GCA_012295165.1. Taxonomy (NCBI): domain Eukaryota; kingdom Viridiplantae; phylum Streptophyta; class Magnoliopsida; order Asparagales; family Asparagaceae; genus Asparagus; species Asparagus setaceus. The sequence goes on along the minus strand of CM022703.1, from coordinate 55,268,355 downwards.
AACCCCACCAGAATTATTCTAGGTCGATATGCGGAGTCTTGATCGATTGAGCGGGTCACCAATAGCTAGGTCTTCGAGTCGGCCTCCTCTTCTTCACTTCAATCCTAGCAATAATTACTTGACTGTTAATACAGGAGACTAGTTGTTTCCGAGGCGACATTTGGCAACCCCATTCGAGCTAGGAGATTGGTTTGTAAATTGTCAAATGTTGTCAATCGGAAGCGGTGTCATACCGAGCATCGAAGAGCCATGCTTCGAACCGTTCGACGAAGACTTTGATAGGCTCTCCTCCTTTTGCTTAAGGGCAAGGAGAGAGTGCGGTGATTTAGTGTCATCTTCAAAGAATCGCGGACAGAAGAGTCTCTAAATCGCCCATTTACGGATACATCTGCAGGCGGTTTCATGAACCATTCAAAGGCAACCCCTTGAGGGTGCCAATGAACAAACGAGATATTATGGCATCGTTTGACATCCCATTCGGTCTGTGACTTAAAATGGTAGATATGTTGGTTCGGTGATCCCGTGCCGTCGAAAGCTTGTAGCGTCGGGATTTTGGATTTTGGAGGATAAGGAACCATATCCCATTCTGCAGGATACGGTCTGACAACCCCCTGATCTTGGAGCTCGCACCTATTAGCCATAGCATTGAGGCGGGCTTCCGGTTCGCATTTTTGCCGATTGAGGACTTTGCTCGTTTTCATTTTCCCCTTTCTTGAGGAGGATTCTCGTGATGAGCTTCTTGATCGGGAGCTTCTTGATCGGGAGCTTCATTCACTTTTTCTTTCCGCTTTTGAGGATTGACCCTCCTCCGTGATGATTCGGCTGAGGTGTTGAGCTAGTCATATGACCTTGAGCCCTATCCGCGATAAGTTGGGCTACCATTTCCAGAAGTTGATCAATGGACTCTTGTTGTGATCGCAGGACTTCTTGTATCATAGCCCGATACTCTTCGAGCCTCTTCTTGAGATCTTCATCATTCTCCGCCGTAGACCGTGCTCTGCTCCCGAAAGAACTAGAGGATTGAGATTCTGCGATGGTGAATGCTCATCATCTGACTCAATTCCTTCACCAACTTTTGATAGTTGACGGGATATGACCCTGTTCGAGTCAGTATGTCGGTAAACTCCGTCGAGTCATTCAAAGCCTCTTTCAAGTCGGGGACCGATTTGCCTCGCTCATTAGAGCTAGAGATTGACCGTACACTACTCCGATCATGTTAGAAGTGACTCCAAGGTATTGACCTCTGAAGCCTCCTTCTGTGAGAATGCCGTGTTGTGGACCAAATGATATTTGTCAATTGGTCAAACAAACGGCTTGGCCGCATGTGAGCAGCGCCGATATGCCGATGATTTGAGCATTTGAGCGAGGTTCGACCAGCGTTTTAGATTGTGAACGCTAGGTCCGCTGCTGAATGCTTGACGCCGGGTTGAGACCGCGTCAGGGATAGAAGCGTGAGGGTCGCTTGCAACCTCGGAAGCGCGGGTTCGCGTTTGAGCAATTGAACGCTGGTTGTGACCCGCGTTTTATAGTGAGGCGAGGATGCGTCAACCCCATTTGAGCGCGAGGTTCGCGTTTGAGCAATTGAACGCGGGTTGTGACCGCGTTTTGGCAATGGCAGCGCCATTGAGGGTTGCGTTGGCTGGCTTTTCGAGGCTCGTATCCGAGACATATAAGCGAGCTTGCTTACGTAAAAGAAACTTCGGGGATCGTTTTGGCTGTAGCGAAGTTAGCGTTGGTTGGTCGATTAGCCATCGAGTACGTGTTCTTTGGCCAGTAAGCTCCTTTTCGCTGATTTGAGGCTTTTGCGCATCAACATCTTCACCGATCGGTTAGCCACGACAAACGAATGGGCTTTGGCCTCCTTAGAGGCTTTGTGGATCTTGCGCCAGCCTTGGGGCTAAGGGATCCGAGGAGAGTGTCTCCTCGAACTTGGCTTGATCGAACTCTGATCGAGGAGTTTCAAGATCGTCCCAATGAGCTTGGCGTCGGATTGCGCCACCACTTCTTCATCCGTGAAGTTAGTCCCAGTAGTCGCCATCTTTGTTCATGAGGAAATTTAAAGTCAGAAACAAATGTTATCCCTTCTAATTGATTTTAAAGAAAGAATAAATACAACTCTCTCAATGCAATCTCTCTCTAACCGACTTAGATAAAAAGAAATTACAAATTCCTCGATCGGTTGCGATTTACAAAGAGAGAAGGATCAACGGAGAACCTTCCCTTTATTTAATCTGGTTCTTCACTAGCGGTGGGAGCTTGAATCTTGTATCCCGCTGACGATCCGACTGCCTTGACTCGGGACGAGGTTGAAAAGAACTCAGAGCAAGTCTAAGAACTCTAGCAAGTTTATAACTCTAACGAGTTTGATAACTCAAGATATGAGTTTTGTAACTCTCGCACGAAGTTTGTATGCCAAGGAGGCGAAGAGGCCAATCCAAAGAAGCCTCTAAGCCAACACAACCTCCTCCAAAAGCGGCGCCAATCGAGAGGAAAAGCCCCTTCCACTGCCGAGGCTTTGGCTATTTATAGGGTTTTAAGGGTGTAACTGACTCTATAATCGCTCCTAAATGAGGGTTAATGGCCCTCGATCGCGCAAAACAGCTTTGGAACTGTTAAGATCGTGTTTGAACGAGTCAAAACGCCGGGTTCACGCTCGAGCAAGCCTCGCCTGCTTTGAGCTTCGAACGCTGACCATGCCGCTGCTTTGAGCTTTGAACGCGGGCCATGTGTGCCGCATTTTGGAAGCCGAGCGGCGGGCGTGTGCTCTGCGTTTGGGTTGAAGCAGGACGCGTGCTCCGCATTTTGAAATGAAACGCGCCATGTGCTCCGCTGCTTTGGGCTTCGGACGCTGGTCGCAGCCATGTGCTCCGCTGCTTTGGGCTTCGGACGCTGGTCGCAGCCATGTGCTCCGCTGCTTTGGGCTTCGGACGCTGGTCGCAGCCATGTGCTCCGCTGCTTTGGGCTTCGGACGCTGGTCGCAGCCATGTGCTCCGCTGCTTTGGGCTTCGGACGCTGGTCGCAGCCATGTGCTCCGCTGCTTTGACTTGAAACGCTGGATGAGCCCCAGATTTTGAATTGAAGAGATCAAAACTTGTGATCTCTTTTCACAAGGATTGTCAACTTGTAATCCTTGTACTCTGGAGACATTAGCTTCGATTCTCCTTTGTCATCGTGAAAGTCGGCCTTGTAACCTTCATCGATAGTGTTTGCAGATATTGGGCTCGCCGATAATTTTTCTGACCTACAACGTTAAACAAGAAGGGCCTTCCCTTCGCTTCTGTTGTAAAAAGCGATTCTTGATTTGTAAACAAGCAACTCGAACAATACAAATCCGAGAGGAGATTTTTACACCAAACAGTCATCATTACTCCAACCCCAAAGTCTTAGTCACTCGGACCTCATCGACCACCTCCCCGTCGCCGTCCCATTAATCACAAGGGTGACTCAGTCCACCCACGGCCGACACCTGTAAAGTATTAGCCGGATAAGCTGACTGCTTGAACTCTGCCGGAGTCACATAAATACCCTCGTCAGCTGGGTATAAATAGGCACACCGCCTACTGATCAAAGGTACATAATTTCTGCACACTTAGAGAGAACTAGATCAGTTCCTTGATCCCCTTCAGATCAATACTGACTTGATCGTCGGAGGAATCACCGAAGAACCCAACTCCGTCCTCTAACGTATTGCGGTTTTGCAGGACTCCCTTCCTATACGGGGATCAGCCATCGAAAGGGATCAAGGGACCCCAACCTCTTCAAAATCAGCCCTGAATCCCGCTGCTAATCATCTGTTTGATATCTGACGTCAACAATCATGAAACAAATTCTGAGATTTTGATATCTAACCAAATTATTTAAGAAGTTAATTATTTATTGATGATTTATTTATTTATTTATTTTTTGGGGTCTGAAGTGAACAAAGATTCGTAACCAGAATTGATCAAATGCTATGGGTTGGCAAAATTTAGTTTTAGTTTCTTTTTATTTTTATTTTTCACGTTTTTATTTTCTATACTAGTAACAACATCAGACATGCGCTTCATGTATAATTATATACTCCTTTTCCTCTACTCGTGTACCAGTCAATTTAGTTCAAGAGAGATTGAGTTACAAAAAATTTGCCTGGACCAATTAAGGACCTTAGTTAAAATTTTTATTAAAAAACAATTTTAGAGTGAGACACATGCAAATTTCAAATCTCATCCTCCGAAAAAGAAGGATTTTTCCTAGAAACACCTTTAAAATTAAGTTATTATATATGATTATATTTGAGTATCAATTTATACACAAACCATCTTTAAAATAATTTTTATTACAATCAACCATGTAGACCCTCTTTTCAGTCAAGTTTTTCCGGCAATTGACCCCACCTAACATCAATTAAGAATCATCTCTCTAATATACTTGGTATTTAACAACTAATGATAATATCAAAACTGAAACAACTTGACTTAAAAGTGAGTATGGGTGGTTGATTGCAATAAAAATCATTTAAAGGTGGTTTAATTTACATATAAATTCACAATCAATAATGGTTTCTATAGAATGACCATATTTTAAAGATGGTTTCTAGGAAAAAAACTAAAAAAAAGACAACTCAGCTGAAAGAGAATATGTGTACTAAACATGATGGACTGTCAAAAATATGGTTAATAAAGTAGCGAAAAACAGAAACTAATCCTAAAATATAAAATTTCATTATAATAAAACACCCAATTCATTGTATTATGTTATATATTCACAAGGAATAATACATGAGAGAGATGAAAACAAATACAACCATGATGGCAACAAACAAAGTGAAAAAAAATTGTACAAGTTCGAGCTCTTACTTAGTACTAGCCTTTGCTAGCTATAATCTCTATAATATTACTCCTCTTTCACGTTCATTATTTCATTTGATCACATTAAGAAAGATACGAACTTGAACTGCAATTGCTGCAACTACTGTAATCGCATCCTATAAAGACCGAATCATGACTCTTCTTATGCTTAGATGAGCCATTAGAAACGTCACCTAGCGAAAATATGATCATCGAAATGAACAAGAGCCACACGATGATCACGAAGTACGTCAAGTCTCCAAGTGCATCATGAGCTTCAGCCACAATTGCCATGCTTTGCTCTACTCTTTCTTCTAGCTCTGAAGCTTGTACTTAGTCTGTATTTTCTGTGTATCCTTGCTCTATAGAGAAGTATGCATATATATATAGAGAGAGAGTATTCTGAGCTAACTAGGGGTGACTTTGTCAAATCTTTGGCTTCATTTCTTAGCTAATGAATGTGTTTTTTTGACTTAGTGGTTTGATATTAATTAGTTATTGTATTTTGTCTTGTATCTGACTATTTGTTGTCTTTCTTGAAAAGGTCAATTCTGTTGGAGAAGATCACTGTTAAGTCAAGTCAAATATTGTGTGCATCATAAATTAATGTGGCAGATAGATTTATTAATATTGATTAAACCGAGTCAAGTGCAATAGTATCCAATTTGAGTTACAGTCAAGAGAAGGGTTCTAATAAACCCATCACAGTTTGCTAAAGTTTTTGAGTGTCTTCCAATGAAAGGATACCAAACTTGATACATAAACAACAACGGTATGTATTCTATCAGAACTCTTCTCATATGGCAAGTGATTTTAAGCCTTGCGATGAACAAAATTAGGGCAAAATGAAATTCTTTTACTCTTATTTAGTTGCTTAGAAATGCTTGTTGCATGCGAGCGGTTCTGATAAGAAGATGAATAGTGCATAGAAAATGGGCATATTGAATATGAGTTGTCATGTTATTTAGCCAAATATGATATCAAAATATAAGAATAATGTAGTCTACCTATTTTGATATGACTAGTAGAGTGAGGCACACCATTCGTCTATTTTTTGCAGCACAATAAGCAAAATGAACTATAATTTAATACTCATAATTTACATAAATTATTTATACTAAACACTTTATTTCAATCCTTATAGTACGAATGGACGTATTTTTTTCCTATTCTATCTTAACCAGAAAAAAAACAAGAAGAAATCTTAGATTTAAGCCTAGAATCAATTTGTACAAGTTGTTAGTTACATTCAACAGGCAAAATACATAATTCTAGGTAGAAAGCCAAAATCTAATTCCAGGTATTATTATTATTTTTGGCTGTTTTTGTGTTGGGGAGGGGGCCAGGGGCGGATGTACATGGTGCCCGAGGTGGGCAGCTGCACCCCTAAAGTTTTAGTTTTTGCACTTAACCCCCTTGAAAAATTATTGTTTGCCCCCCTAAAATTCAAACAAATTGCACCCTAATATGACCCAAGTCACCCAATAGACAACAGCTCATTCATTTAAACCATTTAAAACTTATAGGCCCAAGCCCAAAACTAATAATGTGAAATATTACCCAACGAAGCCCTTCGATCCCAATTTCCAGACCATAAACTAAAGAATGCGGAGCAAACCCTAGTTCGATGGTTGTCGCTCTTTTCTCTGCTCCATCTCCGCCGAATCATCGCTGCTTTCTCCTCTGCCGACGCGCCGTCGTGCTTGACAGCCTCCGCCTCCACCTCCGGCGTCTAACCTCTCACTCCTTCTCTTCTCCTTTAATTATGAAGCTTTGATAAATTATGACGTGCCCAATGAATTCATATACAAATACTCGTCCCTCATTGACTCAGCCCCTCTAATTTTGTTAGACAAATGAGTTCGGAAAAAAAAAAAATTTGAAAATAAATTACTTAATGCACATTGAGTGTTAGAATGTAATCACAATGTTAAATTTTATAGAGTATTTAAGCCAACAATTTCAATTTTATTAGTAAAAGTAAATCATTAATGAAAATACTCAAATTTTTTATTTATCACATTACAGGCAAAATATGATGCAATGTAGCTGATAGTGTATATTGAATGCATTCCCGTCAGGTACTATAATTTTTTAAGTTACTATTTTATTATTGGGTAAATAGATACTTGTCGTCTGCCCCCCAACGAAAATATTTCTGGATCCGCCACTGGAGGGGGAGGGGGGGGTTTCAAATTTGTGAATAAGCCTTAAATAAAAAAAGGTTGGATTTCAGTGGAGGTTCAAATATTTACAAAATATCGTCTAGTCATTTGTGTTTGGAAGCTAAAGCTACAATTGGGAGTTCTTATGTTATTTCGTTATTATCCTTGGTCCTTTTAACAAATTTTCATTAAATCGTCATGTGACTCTTGTCAGTGGCATGGGCGACATCCAATTAATAAAAAGTTAGTAAAATTATAACTATGCCCATCACCTTACTGACACTTCAATAAGATTAAAGGAAAGTTAATAAAAAATACATAGACTAATTATAGAGGTGATGTTTGGGGCCTACACTGACGACTTTCAAATACAAATCCAGATGATATTTGAGCAATATACAAAGGATCTCCACCGAAATTTTGCCTAAATGAAATATGTGCCACCTTTTTACCGCTACAAGATACGATGAGATTACAACTAATAAACTGTTCAATTCTTGGTGCAATGATTTTTGAGTAAAAATTAGAGTTTTTTTTTCTTCTTAGAAACCACCTTTAAAGTATGATCATTATACATATTGAGAAATAACCTTGTATTTCCATCTTAGAAGATAACAAAAAAGTCGGAAACAAAACAGGAAGCGAAACGAGGCAAAATGGAGATGATGACGGACAGTGGGACCGGCTGGTCCGATTTGTAGAATTCTCTGTCGGTTTACGGCAAGTTAGACCGGCCTATTGGTCGACCGATTCTAATCGATGTTTCTTGATTTGGTCTGTTTTGAAATTCTATTCGGTTTAGGACTCCTATTGGGTTATGTGTCTAGTTTTGGGGCCTATGAAAGTTGCATACTGTAAGAGAAAAGTAAAGAGAATTAAGAAGAAAAATCTATGGTTTGTAAGAGATCTTTTGGTTAGATTGAGAGAGGGTTTTTTATAGATCACAAGAATAGATTATCTTGTAATCCCTAGAATAAAAGAAGAGTCAATTCTCTCTCCATCGACGTAGACGACTGTCGAACCATGTAGTCTCTTAATCTAATTTTTCTGCGATATATTGTCATTCTCTTTATTTTAAACAAGTTTTCTCAGTGTTTCCACATCGCCCCGTGATCGATTGGTCTACGAAGAAGAAGGAGATCTAATAAGGTATTTCAGTGATGCTTTCATAGTCGCGCTTCCGCATAGATCACTGGTTGGTGCTCAACGATCGGTGTCGGGTTGGTTGCGGGCGACAGGCACCAACAATACAGAAACCACGTTTCATTTTAATTTATACGTAAATCACCTTTTAAGTGGGGTCTTTTTTTCAATCAACCACACCCATTCAAAAGTTTCACTAAAAGCCAAGAATACCCTTAAAAACTCACATTCAAGACATATGGCTCACTTTGTTAATATTTAGATCCAGTTAGGATATAATTTACATATCTTAAACGTGTATTTTTAAGGTTATTTTTAGTTTTTTTTAATAAAAATTTGGCTAAGTGGTGGTTGATTGAAACAAAAACCCACTTTAAGAGTAATTTACGTCTAAACTGAAAATAAAAGATGATTTTATATATAATAATCATATTTTTAAGATGATTTACAAGGAAAAAACTGAAAATTACATTGGACAGGTTTTACCTACCAAGGCTCCAAGATTACCCCCACACAAGTGACAGCAACATATCAATCCCGCAAAGCTAGCAACACGAGTGCAGTTCTTATCAGAACCTCCCGCACCGCGGGAGGTTCTGAGCCACATATAGGGGGCGTTTGGTTGCTTGCAACTATAATTGCAATGCAAGTGTCACTTGCATGCAACTGAGACGTTGCAACTCCTCTTACATGCAACTACAGTTGCAATTGTTTGGTTTAAAATTTAAATTTTGCAACTTGCAGTTACAGCTGTTTGATTTTGCTTATAACTTTACATATGCAACTTATTTTGAACCATTAATAAATTATTAAAGTTATTAATTCCTTTCAAGACTTTTAAAATATTTATTTTAAAAAATAATGGTTTTATTATTAAGTAAATTTACTTTTAAATTTTAAAAATTTCATAAGATAATATTTTTCAAAATAATATTTTATTAAAAAATTAATTTAAAAAATTTATAAAATAAAATAATCTTGTAAAATAATATTTTTTGGTAAAAATATAGTTTTGTAAATAAATTTCATTAAAAATAATTCTTTTTCATAATTTTGGAAAAATATTATTGAAATTTTAAAAAATAATATTTTCACAAAGTATAATAGTATTCAAGCAAAATTTTATTTTTAAGAAAAATACTACTTTTCAATTTAATTTTTCAAAAATATTAAATTTTTTAAATTAGTTTTTCAAGAATTTTTCCAAAATAATATTTCTTCAAAAATAGTTTTAAAGAATTACTATTTTTAGAAAATATTATTTTATAAAAATAATATATTTTGAAATTATATTATTTTCAAAAATAGTATATTAATTTTATAGTTTTTAAATTTTTTAAAATACTATATTTTTAAAATTAATATATTATTTTAAAAATATTGAAAAATAATATATTTTAAAAATATAATAATTCTCAAAAATTAATTCTTAAAAATAATACTTTTGAAAAGTATTATTTTATGAAAAATAATATTTTATGAAAAATAATATTTTTCAAAAGTATAATATTTTTATTTTTCTAGAATAATAATATTTTTCAAATAATTATATTTTAAAAATTATTATTTTAAAAAATTATCTTATAAAAATATTTTTAAGATATTACTTTCACAAAAATATTTTAAATAACTTTATTTTTAAAACTTTTTGAAGAAATTATTATAATAGTATTTTTAAAAAGATTATTTTAAATGTTTAATGAATTTTCTTTTTTGAAATATTAAGTAATGATTTTGATTTTAATAAATTTGGCCACAGAATCGTGACTTATGCACCATTTTCGACGTAGTTCATACACAGAATCCATTACAGAACTGTATTGCGAACTCTAACTCAGCCAGAATAAAACAAACACTTCAGAATTGTACAAATTTGATCCAGTTGTATGCAACTGGAGTTGCAACCACTCCAGTTGCAAGCTACCAAACACCCTCACAATGGCAATTAGGGGGACAGTAAAGTTATTTACTGTCCCCATTGTGTGGCTATCAAAACCCCGCACGGTGCGGTGCGGGGTTCTGATAGGCACTGCACTCCTAACTTATTACCAACGTACACCAAAACGTCCTCACTGTCCTCTCCCTCGCTGACACTTTTCCCTACCCAACTTTAAACCCAAGACAGCAAAAATTAATGTCCTCTTCTCTATATACCCACCCTCTCCCTCTTAAACCCCTCAAGTCTCAAAAATCTCCACAATGGCCCAACAAAAGCCCACGGTCGTCTTCCTCCGCTCCTCGTCCCCCTCCTTCATCGACTCCCTCTCTCAAAACTACCACCTCCTCAACTCCTGGGAGTCCCCTCTCCCCGTCCCCGATTCCTCGCCCAGAACTCCGCCGCCGCCGGCGACTCTCGCGCCATGGTCGTCTCCGGCGTCACCCCGACCGGCGCCGATGTGCTCTCTCTCCTCCCTCGTCTGGAGTTGGTGGTCACGATTAGCGCGGGAACTAATCACATTGATCTCGATGAGTGCCGGCGGAGGGGATTAAGGTCGCTAATGCCGGCGGCGTTTTCTCCGTCGATACCGCGGATTACGGTGTTGGGTTGTTGATTGATGTCATGCGGAGGATCTCGGCTGGGGATCGCTTTGTGGGGAGGGGATTGTGGGCTGTTGATGGGGACTTTGCGCTCGGGAACAAGGTTTGAATTTTTTTTTTTTTTTTTTGGGTAACCTCTCTAACTACCATGATCTAAAATGCTCTTGATTAGATAAAAATAAACGTAATTCAGTGTCCATTTCAGTAATTTCAAAGGTGATTTTCTCAAAACCTCTTAACTTTGGCTCAAATTAATTTTAATTTCTTAATTAGAATTAACCTGAAAGAATATATTTATGCCTTCTGTTGGATTCTTGAAAAGAGTGATTTAAGTCTGAATGAAAATATGACAGACTTGAATACATTTATTCCTGTATATTTTTGACATCCTACTCTCTACCTGTTGTGGAACTAAATCCCACTCCACGCACTTTTTACAAATTGAACCCCACATAACCGAATAGATGCTAGACAATTTTTCTTACAAAATGAAAATATTTCAAGTAGTTCAGTAGAGTAAAAGAAGTTTCGGGGCTTACGGACAAAACCCCGTAAAGTTTAGAGAAAAGGGTGTTATTCGCAAGTGATAATGTGGATTCCTATTAGATTCTTGAGAAAAAGAATCCATTTTTTCGACAGTTACAAACAAAATGTCCTCGTCCTGCCCTCTCCCTTTCAAACTTTTAGAAGAAGGCACGACGACAAAAACCCACAAAAATGTCTTCTTATCCCATCACTCTCCACCCCCTCACCCTCCAAAATCCCTCCTCTCTCAAAACCACGCGCCATGATCATCTCCGGTGGCGCTGAAGTCCTCTCTCTCCTCTCTCACCTCGAGTTTGTCGTCACCACCAGCGCCGGAACGAACCATATTGATCTTGATGAATGTCGACGGAGGGGGATAAAGGTTGCCAATGCTGGTGGGATTTTCTCTGTGGATACTGCGGACTATGCTGTTGGGTTGTTGATTGATGTAACGGAGTTCAGAACTGGGGTCTATCTGCAACAATAGGAGTATGTAACAACGTAACGAAGTTCAGAATCCAGGGGGTCTATCTGCAACAATAGGAGTGCAGAGGTCTATCTGCATTTTATTGGAATAAAATCTCTGGCTTCTTTCTATCCCTTGTCCATAACTTTCTTCATAGTTAACTTTTTCGTAGTATATTTCTTTATGCTAGTTCTGATTTGTAACATTCGTGTTCTTTTTCTCGATCTTTGCAGTTAGGTGGCAAGCGAGTAGGTATTGTCGGCCTTGGAAAAATCGGCTCTGAAATCGCAAAGAGACTCGAAGCATTCAACTGCACAATCTCCTACAACTCAAGACAAAGAAAGGCATCACGCCCTTACTCTTACTACCCAAAAATCGTCGATCTTGCAACAGAGAGCGACATTCTAATAGTCTGCTGTGCCCTAACGAGGGAAACCCACCATATAATCGACAGAGAAGTCATGCTCGCTTTAGGAAAGAATGGTTTTGTGA